>JARYZH020000142.1:0-217500 GCA_030021035.2 Notholithocarpus densiflorus | reverse complement strand
CTAAAATATTTCCCCAAAACTATTAAAATGGCCAATATGTCCCCTTGAAACACATTAAATAGCAAAAGTAACCCCTCCCACGCGATTAAAAGGGCCAAAATGCCATTTAAAAATCAAGTTAATTGCAAAAAATACGCCTCCAAATTCATTAGAATCCCCGAAACGTCTTCGAAAAATCAAGAATTACTAAAATAAAGTCTGCCAAAACCCTGGAAAAAACGCAATAAATTGCAAAAATATCCCTCCAAAACCATTTATATGTCCAACATGTTCCCAGAATACCATTAAATTGCAAAATTACCCAGCTAAAACAATTGAAATAGCCAAAATGCATGTAAAAAACAATTAAAATTCTAAAATGACTACCAAAAACAAATTAAAAATTGCTTAAATACTCCTGAAAAACCAATGTAATTGCCAGATGGAATCTAAATTCTACAAAATTGCAAAAGACTCGCACCCAAATTAATTAATATGCACAACGTACGACCAAATACCCATTAAATTGAAAAAATATCCACACCAAAACAATTGAAATAGACAAGATGCCCCCACCTAATAAACCCTTTAGAATGCAAGAATCTGCCCCGCAAAACCAATTAAATATAAAAACTACACATCCAAAACCATTAGAAGAGCGCCAAAATGCTACCTGAAACCCATTAATTTGCAATAATGCCCCTTTCAAAAATACTCCTCCAAATTCGATAGAATCTCCAAAACGCCACCGACAAATCCATAATTATATTTAAAAACTGCCAAAACCCCAGTAAAAACGCATTAAATTGTAAAATTACCCAGCTAAAACGATTGAAATTGCTAAAATGCCAGAGAGAGAGAGAGAGAGAGAGAGAGAGAGAGAGAGAGAGAGAGAGAGGATCATATTTTAATGCTAATTATAATTAATTAAGTCAAATATCCTAATTATTTCAAATTCTTATAATCAATAAGACAATGAAATCTCCAAATATCTTTTTTTTTCCTTTTCTTTTTTGTGTGAAAAAATCTCTTAATATCATATTACTTTACTCAAAGAGATTTTGTTTTTTTGTTTGTTAAGAGAAAGAAGATAAATCAATCATCAAATGTCGTACCCTTGGTCCTATTTTCTTGCTCAAAATTTTTGATATATTTGACACTTATTAAACAAAGGGTAAAATACATATTTGGTCTCTAACTTTTACATCATATTTTAATTTAGTCCTTAACCTTTCAATTGTGTCAATTTGGTCCACAACCTTTCAATTTTGTGTCAATTTAGTCATTGCTGTTATATCTTAGATGAAAATTGCTAACATGATAAACGGCCAAAATAAAATTTAAGCTCATTGTCACATCAATCGAAGCAAATTTTTTGTTATGGCCATTAGACACATTATCAATTTTCATTTAAAAGATAACGGCAGAGACTAAATTGACATAGTACTGAAAAGTTAGAGACCAAATTGACACAATTAAAAGGTTAGAGATCAAATTAAAATATAGTGTATAAAATAAGTACCAAATACATAGTTTACCCTTAAACAAATTATTGAAATAATGTAATCTTTATAAGGAAAATGCTAAAGTTATTAATGAATGAAATTGGTGTTAAACAACATAATAAATAAATATGAGAAATGATATGTCTACAATATTTTTACAACAAATCCTAAGTGGCAGGTTGTTACTGGTTGTTATTGTTGGGGCAAAAAAGTAATCTTAGTGTTAGTTTCAAATTTGAACCAATAACAATTAATCACATGTGATTTGTTGTAAAAATGTTGTAAACGTAACATCTCTGAATAAATATTTAAATACTTTTTAATGTGATTAATGATACATCAATTAGTAAATTTTATGAAGCAAAATTTGGAATGACAATTCTATGTCCGCTTTTAGTGTTCCCATTTTTACTCCACAAACTGAAATATGCTATGTGGTTTAAAAAAAAAAAAAAAAAAAAAAAATTCCTTTATAAGGAAATAAAAGAGACTGTGTGGGGAGCTAAGATTAGTGGAGACCGGAGCACACAGTGAAAGTATGAATTACTTAAAGTGGAATAGAATATTTATATTAGTAAAATTTGTAGTAATACTTAGTATCCCTAACATTACGTTTTCATCGATAGAGAAAAATAGTAATCAAGTTAGGGTTTATTTTTGTCCAAAATACAATGATATTTTTATAAAGCAAAAAGTTTCCTTCTGTTAGTTAATTAGGTGATTATATACGAAAAGAAAAGTAGATGATGAAATCCATGCAAAAGTTGCAGCAAAACTACGTAATCAATTCTCTGTGACGTAAACGGTGTCGTCTTGGCCCATCACAACCCATGCCAGTGCCCCTGTACTATATTCCACTGCTGCGTTCTGTGCTGCGTCTCTTACAATGTGACTTGATTAATCGTATGAATGTGATTGATTAATCCATTTACACGACCTCATCAAACTCTAAACTATAACAATAATGAAAATAGATATTCACTAAAGCGTGTAGTAAATGTTAAAAACAAGTTTTGCATGTGCTATGGATCATGATTTTTGAGTTTATTAACTGTTTCATCAGCAACACAAATCGCATTCTTTTCAGTTTTTTCTAGATAGAATACAGATCAATAGCATAGTAGTGCATAAAAGTGTGATGGCCAGTGTGATACTATGTTAGGAAAGAAATGCAATATGGCATGAGCCTTAGTTCCTATATAAATCGAACCCTTTGCAGACCATTATTTTGCACACAATAAGGGAGATAATCTCAGTTCAAACATGAAGCTTTTTGGTTCCAAGGTTTCGCCATTGTTGGTGTTTATGTTGGTCATGACAACATTGGTGTGGCAAGGCCAAGCTACCCCTTGTGGTAGCACTTTCTTCTCAGCACTTGTTCAGCTGATACCTTGCAGGGCATCAGTTTCTCCTTTTAGCCCTATCCCACCAACTGAGGGCTGCTGCAGTGCCATTAAAGCTTTAGGCCAGCCTTGCTTGTGTGTGCTTGTGAATGGACCTCCGATATCTGGTGTGGACCGGAACATGGCCATGCTGCTCCCTGAAAAGTGCACCGCCAACTTCGAGCCATGTAAATTTCTCTTTTTTCAAAGATAAACTACTACTTGTTCTAAAAATTTAATGAGTAACCTAAAAAATAAGATTCTTAACTTTATTAAGTGAAGTTAAAGGTTTGATACTATTATAAATTATCAATTGTCTCAAAAAAAAAAGTTTGAACTGTTTAGAAAATAATAAATTTAATTTTAACTATTATTTTAACTTTTGACTTAATTATAAAGGCATAGAAACTTTGTATGACACACAATTGTCTGTAAGTAGTATTTTTGGCATTGCATTTGAGTATAACAAGTTTGGCACCTAACCACATTTAAGAACAATGCCATTCTTAGAGCCCTTTGCAAATTTAGACCCTGTTCCCAGTTTTTCTTGCTGTTATAATGTGTTAAAAAGAATTAACCAATGAAAAACCTTGGCTTAAACTCAAAAACTCTGAATTTGAGTATGTATGTGATTTTACCTAAACTCCAAATCATTACGAACACATACCACATTGAAATTGCACTTGTCCCACTATTTAGTTTAAATCATTCGCAAATGATTAACAAAAGAACGTACTACTTAGAAGAATATTCTAAAAATTGCCCCCTTATTTTCTGTGAATCAATTATCTAACTTTTTTTGTTTTGTTTTGTTTTTTTGTGGGTGCAGGTGAAATCATGAAGTAATGTACAAGCCTAGACCTTAGCTGGCTTCTATGAATAAGCGTTTTAGATGTTTCAGGAGTCTTGGCAGTATTTGTCTGATGCTGATCACAATAAGAGGATAGATGTCGAGATTATGTACTGAATCTTGTGGGTTTATGCTTTGATATATGAATTATACTTGTTTTTTTAGTTTCAGCTAAAATATATTGCTTTTAGTTTATGTTAAATATTAGCATTAATACACTATGTTGAATATGCTAGTATGGATGCGGAAGCGAAAGTATAAAATATAGAACACAATAACACACGAGGGTTACGTGGTTCAGCCTAACGGCCTACATCCACGGAAGAAACCCTAAAGGGCTACATCAATAATATATTATAGTGTATTATAAATCCTGTATTACAATGAATCATAACATGTGTATATATAGTAGATTAAACTCTAGACTAATAGACTTCTAGTACAAGTAGAAGATTTGGCTTGCACACAAAGTAGAATTAGGCTTGTGTCTATGCTAATGGGCTAATATATCTCTAACACCCCCTCTCAAACTCAAGATGGAAGCTTGAGGAAATCTTGAGATTTGATAAGGTTGAGAAGATCCCTTGAATGAAATTTGGCTCTGTGACGGTAGTTTGAGGAAGGCAATGGTCTTGCAGTGTTGATGCGACTTCTAACGGTGGCATGATTATACCGAAGAGTTTTGACGGTAGCAATGGGAAGCCAAAAAAGATGAACGCAGCGAAAAAAACACCAAAGAAAACAAAGATTGCTCTTAAATATACCGTAAGGACAGAAAATCATGGCCACAAAAAGGTGGCTCTAATACCATGTTAAATATTAGCATTATTGATGTAGTACAAATTCTGTATTACAATGAATCATAACATGTGTATATATAGTAGACTAAATCCTAGACTCTTAAACTTCTAGTACAAGTAGGAGATTTGGCTTGCACACAAAGTAGAATTAGGCTTGGTCCTATGCTAATGGGGCTAATATATCTCTAACACCCCCTCTCAAACTCAAGATGGAAACTTGATGAAATCTTGAGATTTGATAAGGTTGAGAAGATCCCTTGAATGAAGTTTGGCTCTGTGACGGTAGTTTGAGGAAGGCAATGGTCTTGCAGTGTTGATGCGACTTCTAACGATGGTATGACTATACCGAAGAGTTTTGACGGCAGCAGTGGGAAGCCAAAAAAAAAAGAACGTAGCGAAAAAAACACCGAGGAAGACAAAGATTGCTCTTAAATATACCGTAAGGACAGAAAACCATGGCCACAAGAAGGTGGCTCTGATACCATGTTAAATATTAGCATTGATACACTATGTTGAATATGCTAGTATGGATGCGGAAGCGAAAGCATAAAGTATAGAATACAATAACACACGAGGGTTACGTGGTTCAGCCTAACGGATTACATCCACGGAGGAAACCTTAAAGGGCTACATTAATAATATATTATAGTATAGTACAAATCTTATGTTACAATGAATCATAACATGTGTATATATAGTAGACTAAACCCTAGACTAATAGACTTCTAACAGTTTATAAACAAATAATGCTTGCTCTGTTTTGTAAGGTCATCCATCTCCTTAGCTCTATTCGTGAATATTGGTTTTTGCAGTCCTATTAGGCCTTTACCTGCTTTTGCTTAACAGATATACTGTTCGATGATTATGTAGTTGAGTAAGAATGAATGGCTTTGTTTTGGGAAAAAGAAATGATTTGACTGTTTGTAATTTTAAGATTTAAAAAAAACACACAATCAGCAAAATTTAGGGTTTACATACCTACATACACCATGAGCATACTTGGACTAATTACCAACCATAATTTTGAAAACCACTCTTGGGCAGAGCAAGTACTTTGGTGGCCACCTCATCACTAGCTTAATTTACAAAAAAAAAAAAAAAAAAACGTCCAACACGATTGGGTCTAACAAAACCACTAAAATGAAGCAAGGCTGATTCTATTTTAAAATTTAATTTATTAAGTATTGTTAGTTTTTAGAACCTTGAACAAACTATGTTAAACCAGATTAAGGCCAAGTTATCAATTAAGTCAATTATGCAAGCCTTAGGTTTAACAGTATATCAATCATATCATGCAAAGGAAAATATAGATAACACAAGATATGATAATCCAAAAAAACTAATGAAACAAACTAGTTTCAAGGTAAATAATCTAGAGGGACCAATCCTAAGAAGAACAATCCATTCTATCAAATAGAAATTGTTAGGTTTTTAGACCCCTGAAACTAGACTATTTAACCTAATTAATTAACCAAGTGAATATTTAGGTTTATTATTTAGATCTAGGTTAAAACAATAAAGTCGGATCATGTAAAGCAGCGGAAAATAAAGAACACAATGATATGATCTCCTAGTTAAACCAAACTGGTAAAAAACCTAGGGAGGATTTAACCTAGCTATCCTTAAGGTAAAAAGCAAATCCACTATAGAGAATCGAAGTTTACAATAAAACTTAGACCACTAACATCCTATTGCTACCACATGTAGAACTTACTAACACGACCACGTGCAAGCTCTGAATTCACGGACTTCTTCTCTATTAGGCCTTTGCAACACAAGCACCCACACTTGTGATAAAAAACACAAACTCTCATGTTTGTGACTCCAAGACCACCCTTGAAGGTTTAGATCACCAGCACCTTTGATGACTAGAGAAGACAACAACTTCTACAACACCGGATCTTGAGATTCTTCAAGGAATAACATCGGTAGAAGACATGAGAGAGCTTTTTGGGTACAAAACCCTAGATGCAAAAGATGCACACTCTTCTCTTTGAAAAGCCTTATAAAAATGTGCTTAGGGTTTCCTTTATATACTTGAAGAAGTAGATTTGAAACTCTAATCCTTTTTGGGCTTAATGAGCAGTTGGGCTAAAATAAAAATTCCGCAGATACGTGTTTCGATTGATCGAGCTTGTCTCTCGATCGGTCGAACTAGGTAGTTTCTGAATTCTTCTCTCTACAGCTTACTTGTTTTTGAATCTTGACTTGAATCACCTTGAGCATTGCCTAATAATACCTATAGACTCTAAGATCTATACCTAGACAAGTTTGTGTTCACGATTTGCCAATTGTTCTAAACTTTTAGAACCTAACAATCTCCCCCTTTGACAATTTGTGACAAAACTTACTTACAAAATGAAATGCTCAAATATAAGAATAACCCAATATAATAAAATGCCTAATTACATCACAAATCCTAATCTAAGACTCCTAACCTAGAAGTTGCAATAAAAGGTAGAAAGTTTTGATCAGAATGTACCTGTCTTTCTTGAAAACACTCCAAAAAACACATCACCGCATGTGTGGAAAGAAAGACATATAAAAAAAAAAAAAAAAAAAAAAAAAATTCTAACCCTCCCCCTAAGTTAGATACATCAAAATGTTTTTATCTTCTACTCCTTTCAAAACAATTTCATCTCCCCCCTAAACAAAACATTTTTAAAAACCTTTAAAATTTTTTTTTTCTACATTTCATCTATTTCTCCCTCTTTTTGTCATGTATTGACAAAGACACCCCAACCATAAGGTAAATAGAAAACATACGCAACAGAGAATAAGAGAAAATAGAGAATCAAGAAAACAAATGAATCCAACTCTATAGAGAGTAGAGGCAACTCCCCCTATGAAGAGCAACAACTCCCCCATGAACAATAAAGGTTAACAACAAGCTTCTCCCCTTATAAAAATAGGAAAAACAAAACAAGTTTTGGGGAAAATTTAGGAGGTGGGGATAAATAAAAAGAAACATAAGTTGAGGATACACTTTTAAAAAATATTCTCTCTTTCAATAAAAGCAAACTTGACACTATGTGACCCATAAATATATGCATGCAATGTGTTTAAGAGAAAATATTTGCACATTGATTATCTATCATATCTCTTAAGAAAAATATTTTCTGCAGTTTACACATAAAAATAGCATATACTAAAAAGTACATAACTAAAAAATTAATCAATCAATTTTTAAATCAAGTTGAGTACCTAATTTAGTAAAGTGTATGCATGTTATGTATGAAAACAATGAGAGATATGACTGCAAAACTGCAAGATGGATAAAGAAAAAACAATGTAATGCATGTGAATCTTAAACACAAATGATGCATGAAAAAAAAAATTTGGTCAAAAATCTAAAAACTGAAATTTTTTTAGTTTCGATCGATCGAGCATTGATTGAACATCAATGAACTAGGCAAGGTCAGGTTTTGAGAACTTAACTTTTTCGATTGATTGAAAAATAGATTCGATTGATAATGACTCAAAAAAACAGAATTTTTTGAAAAACGAGAAATTTTTTGCAGAATCAATTTTCAAAAGATTTTTCATGACATGAAATGCATGTAAATGATTTCAAAAGTTTTTCAAAACTCATAATCTTCAACTTAAGTTTTCAAAAACAAAGTTTTAGATTTTTCTTCTCAAAATTTAAACCAGCCCTCAAAGAATTTTGCATCAAACATCACAAAGTGTATAATCTTGGATGACCACACTAGTTTACACAATCTCATGTACAAAGCTGAGCAAAGATTTACTTGTGGTTTGTGCAACTAGTAAGTATATGAGATACATAAAAGGTGATATGTAGATAGTAATTAATCAAAATTTCTACATTATTCATCACACAAGTTTGAAAGTGACTATCACCTAAAGAGTTACATCATATAACTCCCACATCTCCTAGAAAACAAGCTTGCAATCATGTATTATTTTTTTATTATTTTTGCCTTATACATTTTATGCAGATTTTTCTTTTTCTTTTAAGGCAACACATTTCTTTTCTTGTTGTGCATGTGCTACACTTTCTCGAGCACTAAATCTTATGATATGCACTAAAGTGTTCATGATTGGTTAGTAAACAGTGGTGAGATGGTTATTTTATACATTTCTCTTAGGATTTTTTAGTCCTTACAATTAAAAGAATGTGATTTCAAAATTAAGAGCATGTGATTAAAAACTATAAACAACTCACACAAATAGGCACTACATAGTACAAACTAGCAAAGTGCATAAAAATAAGCTCATCAAAGTTAAACAAGGTACATAGTCATGAAGTAAAAATTTCATAGGCCAACCTCAACTACACATTTATGATGTGTAATACAAAAAAAAAAAAAAAAAAAAAAAATTTGATTTTTCAAAATTTTAATGACCAAAAACAAAAAAACACACATTATGCTAAATGATTACAAATGCAAATGCAATGCATGACAGTGCTTAACTAAGTTATAGAGGGTATACAAACAAGAAATATCAATTTCTTAATTAATCCTTGAGTACATGTACAAACTAGTACATACTCATACAAAATCATATTTATCTCAAAATAATCATGCACTTAGTTGAGCAATACATACTATTCAAGTTTCTCCACAATATCAAGCATGTTCTAAATCAAGAGAGAGATATCATAATTCATGTAATCCTCAAGAAAAAAAAAAAAAAAAACTAGACACAAAAATAAATATTTTTGTCTTTTTGAAATTTTTTAATGTTTTTGGATTTTTTTTTTAAATAAAAAACAACCTAAAAAAAAAAAAAAAAAAACCAAAAACAGAAACAAAACATGTCCACAAACAATTGAAAGAATTAAAATAGGGACAAGTAAACAACACTCACCTTAGCAAGTCTTTTCTCACCCATATAGCACAAGTCTTCAGCTTTGTAGGTGAAAATCAATGAGAAGCAGAGTGTATTTGAGGGATTACACTAATCTTTTGAGAAAGACTGAAATCCTCCAAATTCCTTTCACAAGCCTTAAAAAGATTAATTGAAACAATAGTGTCATTTTTATTCAAAACATCACAATTAAAAACAGTAAGACACATAAAATTATCCATGATAATAGGGATCAAGGATCAACTCTAGGTATTATAATCTAAATCAAGAGCTAACCCACTTTGATACCACTTGTTAGGTTTTTAGACCCCTGTAAACTAGATTGTTTAACCTAATTAATTAACCAAGTGAATACTTAGATTTATTATTCAGATCTAGGTTAAAACAATAAAGTTAGATCATGTAAAGTTGTGGAAAATAAAGAACACAATGATATGATCACCCCAGGAAAACCAAACTGGTAAAAAACCTGGGGAGGATTTAACCTAGCTATCCTTAAGGTAGAAAGCAAATCCATTATAGAGAATCGAAGTTTACAATAAGACTTAGACCACTAACATCCTATTGTTATCACATGTAGAATTTACTGACATGACCATGTGCAAGCTCTGAATCGACGGACTCCTTCTCTATTAGGCCTTTGCAACACAAGCACCCATACTTGTGATAAAAAACACAAATCTCCTATTTGTGACTCCAAGACCACCCTTAAAGGTTTAGATTATTTGCACCTTTGATGACTAGAGAAGGCAGCAACTTCTACAAAGTCGGATCTTGAGATTCTTCAAGGAATAACATTGGTAGAAGACATGAGAGAGCTTTTTGGATACACAACCCTAGATGCAAAAGAGGCCCACTCTTCTCTCTGAAAAGCCTTATAAAAACGTGCTTAGGGTTTCCTTTATATACTAGAAGAAGTAGATTCGAAACCTTAATCCTTTTTGGGCTTAATGAGTAGTTGGGCTTAAATAAAAATTCTGTAGATACGTGTTTCGATTGATTGAGCCTGTCTCTCGATCGGTCGAACTAGGCAGCTTCTAAATTCTTCTTTCTGCAGCTTGTTCTTGAATCTTGACTTGAATCACCTTGAGCATTGTCTAATAATACCTATAGACTCTAAGATCTATATCTAGTTGCACACACTTCACAAGTTATTCTTTGCTAAACTTAGTACATGAAATTGTGTGTGAATTTGGTTTGGCCATCCAAGATTATATATTCTATGATTTTGATACAAAATATGTTCAAGGTTTGAAAATTTGGGGGTAATAAGTGTGAAAATCTTGTTTTTGAAATTCTGGGTTGAATACAAATATTTTTGAAAAAATTTTAAGCTCATTCTCATGCATTTCATTCAAGAAATTATTTGGGTTAAGTGTTTTCTGCATAAACTTCTGTTGTTTTTCAAAAAATCCAGTTTTCCAGAATTTCGATCGATGGAATGTGTTTTTCGATCGGTCGAAAATCCCTTATTTTTTAAGCCTAGTCTCGGGTTGGTTCGATTGATCCTCGATTGGTGCACGATCAGTCAAATCCATTTTTCGATTGATCGAAACCAATTTTCCACCGATCGAAATTCTGAGTGTTTTTAAAGAAAACCTTCTGTTTGGTTTGATTGGTACCAGATCAGTGCTCGACCGATCGGGTTTTGAAAAGAAAGAAAATAAAAGACTTTTTCTCCTCAAATCTTCAAAGGTTTTTGTCCTCAAGGGTAGGTAAGACCTAAATACCCTTCATTTTCAATTTATTTATATTTTTCATGCATTTTCATCATTATTTTCGAACTAAGGAAATTTTGGGTTTTTGATTTTTGAGTTGTTTTTGTTCAAATTTGATCATTGGGTTTTTGTTCTTAGATGATATATACATGATTCTCATGCATTAATTTGATCAATTTTGTGATTTGAGAAAGATTTGAAATTCTAGGGCTTGAAAGTTTGCAAAATTGGGGTTTTTGTTCAATTGAGGTTAAATTGATGAAATTGACTTGTGAAATTGATGGATTAAGTCATTATATGATATTTTATAACTAGTATAATGTTTAATTAATCAATTTGATTTGGTTTTGAAAAGTGGGTCTTTCAAATTTGGGGTTTTAGGTTAAAACTCTTTTATTCAAGTCGTTGGCAAATTTTGAAAAATTGAACAAGTTTTTGTGCATTAGAGCATGCACCATATATGCATTCATTACATGCATCATATAGTTTGTTATTTGTGAAATACATTGTGCTCTAACCCTTTCTAATGCAGTCTGCCCTTGGTTTTTGTGTTTTCTTTTTCATTTTATTTTTCCTTTCTACTATTAGAGTCATGGTTAGGAAAACTAGAGCTAAGAAAAACATTACCTCCTCCTCTTCTGACTTTGAAAAGTCTAGATTTCAGTTTAAATCTAATTAAGAAGCTTATGAGAAGTTGAATATCTTTTGGTCTGTTTTGGCTGAGAGGAAAGTTATCCTAGATGAGGTTAATCTTGAGGTTCGTGGGAACTTTGAGAGTCGAGGTTGGTTACCTATTCTAGATGTTGAGCATCCCCCTCCAGCTGTTTTGATTAGAGAGTTTTATTCAAAACTCTCTATTCACTCCGATGATTCCAACATTCACTATGTGAAGACTTGGATAAGGGGTGAAGAGTTTGTCATTACCCGTGAGGTAGTGGCTTTTACCCTTGATGTACCTTTGGTACAATAGCCTGTGTATCCTTATACTGAGTTTCCTCCCATTGACGACATTATGTCTCTTCTTACTGATACTACCATTAGTTGGGGTACTGAGCCTAGGATTGCCACACATGAGCTTACTGAGCTCAATTATTTGTTCTTTAGGATTTTTCGTCATAGCATTTGGCCTATTTCTTAATACATACCATTCCCATTGAGAGATGTGCGTTCCTGTACGCTTTCATCACTGATGCTCCTATCAGTTTCCTACTCTTTTCATTTGTTCTCTTGTTGAGGTTCATAGGAGTAGTGCTAAGTCTCATAGTTTGTTTTTCTTGGTCTTTATATATAGGATTCTGTTAGATTTAGGTTTAGAGGACTTTCCCGCGTCTGAGCTTGTTCATATCATAGCTCTTATAGGTGTCACCTTTCTTAGGCAAAGGGCTGCTCAATTAAAAGCAAGCTCTAAGCGCCCTCGAGTAAAGTCTTCTATAGGTGATGCATCTAGAGGCCCTCCTTTTGGTGATCCTACAGTTGAGGAGTTTGTTGATCCCACTGTTGTTGTGGATCCTCCACCATCTACATTGTCATCTTCTTCTATGTGTACTATGCTGGAGACGTGTCTCACCGTTCAGGCGGCACATGGACAGATTTTGTTGGATTTACACAATGAGGTTGCGGCCTTACGAGTAGATTTAGCTGATGCTAGAGGTGCTTCTCGTCCGGCTCCACCCTTGGATGAGTCTTGATTGCCCTTTGGCAATACGTTACAAAAAGGGGGAGTGCATGTGATAGGGGGAGATATATATATATATATATATATATAAATATATATATATATATTTATATTTGTGGTGTAGATTGTATTTAGGGGCATATATGTTTTGATGATGTGATTGTACATGTTAGAGGGAGACATTGCTTATGCTTTGGTATTTCTATGTTCTTGTTTTATTTATGTTTATGTTCTTTCTTTTACAAACTATGATACATTGGTTATTATTTATATTATGAGGTTATTCATGGTATAAGTCTTTTATTTTATGTTTTGTGAAAACAAGAAATTTATTTTGGTTTACTTGTATTTTTCCACACATGCGTTTATGGTTTGTTTAGTGTTTCAGGAATTTATAGGTTGATTCATTTGAAGCTGCTGTCTACTTTTGCAACTGATAGATAGTAGTTAGGTTGAATTGTATTTTGGGAAATAATGTGTAATTGGGTTGTTTTTACTTTGAGCATTTTAATTCTTGTAATGTGTTTTGTCATAGATTGCCAAGGGGCTTCAATTTGTATATGTTGGCAAACCATGATTAAAACATTTAGTCTAGGTTTAGACTTGCTCAAAGTTTGGTTTAATGTAATTTTGAAATCGAGTAATTGTAGGAAATTACTATTCAATTTTTGCAAGGATTGATTGATTAAAAATTAGACTCGATCGATCAAGAATCGTGGATCAGTAATTTTCTGCAGAATTCTCAAACCAGCCCAAGCCCATATGACGTGTAGGGTTAGGTGTTTCACTCCATGTATAAAAGGAAAAACCCTAGCTATGTTTTAGAAGTCTTTATTGAGTTGTGTGTTGAATCTTTTGTGAGATCTGAGAGGTGTTTACCTTCAAACACACACATAGAGCTATCAAGATCAAGATTCATATCAAGAACTTGATAGTTGTTTCAGTTGCTGCATAAAAAACTTTAAAGAAGATCTAAAACCTTTAAGTGGAGTCTCAAAGTCACAAGTAGGAGAACTTGTTGTTGCAAAGGCCAAGGAAAGAAGTAGTCCATGGACTCGAAGCTATCATGGGGTCGTGGTAGTAAGTTCTACGTGTAGTAGCAATAGGATGTTAGTGTTCTAAGTCTTATTGTACAAACTTCAATTCTTTCATAGTGGATCTATTTTTACCTTGAGGATAGCTAGATTAAATCCTCCCCACCGGTTTGGTTTTCCTGGGTCATCATATCTGTGTGTTCTTTACTTTCTGCTGCTTTACACGATATGACTTTATTGTTTTAACCTAGATCTAAATAATAAACCTAAGTATTCACTTGGTTAATTAGTTAGGTTAAACAATCTAGTTTACAGGGGTTTAAATACCTAACAGAAATTTATAGTCAATAATATTTAATTTGTAGTAAACTTAACTATGATTATCAAACTTAGCTCTGAAACCCTCAGACTTCTTTGATGTGAATCTACTCCAACATGAACCTCCAGTTCACGCTTTAGATCTCTAACATGAACCTCCAGTTTATGACTCCAAGACCACTATTGATGGTTTAGATCCAACACCTTTGATGACTGGTATGCAGCAATTTCAGATCTACCGGTTCTAATAGTATGTAAATTGATTTTTGATAGTGACTTTGAAAGGGAAAGGCAAAGAACCTTTTAGATCTCAAAAGAGAAACTCCAAAATCTCTTCAAAACGTACCTTAGAGTTTTCTTTATATAATTAGTGAAATAGATCTGAAATCTTAATCATCTTATGGGCCAATGAGTTGAAAGACTGAAAAATAGAATAAGTTTGATCAATCGAAGCATAGTCTCATTTGGTCGAGCTTGTCATATTTCGAATTCCTGAACCTGTAGCTTCATCGTTCTTGTATTCTGACTTATAACACTTTGAACATTGTCTAATATAGTAATATAACTTATAGACTTTATGATCTATACATAAACAAGTTTGTGTTCACAGTTTGCCAATTATTTTAGACATTTAGAACCTAACAAGTATGATTTTATTTTTAAAAAGTATATGGGAATATAGTCTTTTTAGCATTGATTAAAGGATAGAATTTGTCCATCCAAGCGACTATATTAAAAAAAAAAAAATGTTATAATCCAAATTGACTTTCAAACAATGCTATTCTAAAATATATGTTTTAAAAATATTATTTAGCAAAAATTGCTATATAACCGTATAGCCTTAAAAACTTGATATAAAATATTTTTCGATGTGTCCAATAACAAACTCAAAAGGCATAACAAAATAAATATTATAAGCATGCTATATGTGAAAGAAATTATTTTTGTTATAATGGACCTTAATTCATCTTAGGTGTAATTACTATGTTTAAAATCCTTTAAAGTACGAGAAATAAACACTCAACATATGATTTAAACCTGATATTATATTTTGTCAATTAGATTTTGTTTCAAATGATCGTGCAAAAATGTACATATAAATATCTAATAAAATCTTAAGATACATCATATATTAATGAAAAAAAAAATAATATTCTTGTCTCACACCAGTCTATAATTTGAAAAGAAAAAGAAGAAGAAATCTTTTAGTTGAATTTTATAAAGAACAGCTTATAGAGGAGAGAGGAAAAGAAAACAGAGAAGAAGAAGAGGAAAAAAAAAAGTTGAGAGGGAGAAACGGCAGACCATAGAGAAAAGAAAAAGATGAAAGAGATAGAAAAGGAAAATATTTTAAGTAAAAAATGAGTGAGAGAATAAAATATTAGTTTTATTTATAAGTTTGGAGCTACAGTAGGTTGTTAAAGATGACAACCTACTGTAACTCCAGAGGATTATTTTTTTTATTTTTATTTTTTTTAAGTATAGCTCCTTTGCTGTAGGTTGCATTTTAGTATTTTAGTAGCTAAAATAGCATTATAACAGTTATACCACCCTTATTGTGAGTGCTCTTAGTAAATACAATAGGATGTTCTTTATTTTTTATGAGGGGGACTCTGGGGTTTAGGTCTTGTGAGAGTATTTGTTCCATTTTCTTCAAGGTTTTATTATTGTGTTATCACCAAACACATTAATAGTAATAAGTATTACGTTACAACATTTTGTATTCATTGTAATAGCTATTCTTATATTCCTATGTAATTACCATTACAGTCTACCAAACGTGCCTTAAATTCACCTAATTTAGGTCGTGGGGAAGTGCTATAATTATTGTGCTTTACATATTCAACTTCTACTTGCCTATGCTACATCAATTTTCAATGTCATCCTTTAGCCCAAATTTGTTATGGCATCAAGCTTATATGGCATTTAAGAGCCAGGTCATTAATAGATTTTGATGCAAGGATGGCATTGCATATAATATCAAACATGGAGATGAAATTGAAAAACAATTAAGTCTGAAATTTAAAATTGTAATTTAGAATGAAATTTATATTATATTACTATCTTAAGTTTTTTATTTAATAAAAATACATGTCAGTGGGTTTTAGTTAGCTTAACTAGTAAAAAAAATTCCTTCCTTCTTTCTCATTACTTTTGAACATCAAAACTTGGGCTTCTTAATTTTATTTATTAAAGGAATTGCTAAGTAAGTTTTAATATTTCAGTATGTATATTTAAATCTTAATACATACAATAGTAATGTGTCAAGTCCTTGACCTAAGTGGGTCGCAACCCTTTTTCTTTCAATGAACATTTGAAGGGCATAATTCTTTCTTTAGGCCTTATGTCTTTTTGATATATATCTCATAATAACGAGGGAAAAGGAAAGAAAAACAACATTTTATGTACTCATTTTAATCTTTAAAAAGTTTGTAGATTAATTAAGGAGAAGGCAGAATGAGATTAGAAAATAAGAACACACAAAAAATGTGACTTACTAGCAAGATAGCTTTGAGATGGGTTATGGTAATGTCGAACTCAGCCTTGTCAAGGTGTCATCATGATAAATCTTCAATACTTATTGGGTTATAAATTGACTCCAGTTAATTAATTTAATTATTCAAGTTGATTAATTAGTCAAAATATATGCAAATTACGTGGAGGCACAATCAAATCACCCAATAACAGTTTATCACTAAAGATTTGTTATGAAAGTGTTGTAGATGTAGAACTTCACCTTACTCATGGCAATTCCTAGCCCACTTCTAGCTGACTTAAGAATTAATTCCTAGCACTTCACCTTACGTACAAAATAATTTAAGAATTAATTAAGAGGCTTACATAATCCAAATTAGCACTATAGTTAGCCCACTAACGAGAAGTGAACTAGGACTATGAATTTATTGGCACTTGGTGGTTATGGCCATAGCTATTACTTGTCACTAACCCGTATGATGCATGGAACATTCATTAGGTTAAATGCATAATATGATTAGATATAGCATAAGATGATGTACTGCCATATACCATTAGTGCGATGATCACTCCACAAATATAAGTGCTTGTAGGGTGTGGGAGGCAAGGGCCGGGGTTAAAGTCTCTAGAAGGGAGCTTCACACACATATACAATTTGATTAGGCTAAAGTAAAATTTCTATCTTGTATTAAAAAAAAAAGCATAAGATGAGATCAATAATATACTAATTTTAGTGATTTTGCAAGATAGCATTTTAAAAAAAAAAAAATTGAACAATTCTTATATAATTATTTAAAATACAATACTATCCAAAAGATATTGCAATTATGCACAACTCTAGATTGAACCATTACATTTAAAAACTGTTATATGTGCGAGCAAATTCCATGGATTTCATAAGAATAAACATGCATAATTTCATGTTTATCTAATAGAAAATAACAGTTAATTAGTAGATTGTTTATATAGGCTGCTTTTTATAAGAGATAGGTTTTAGATAATTCATTCTTATAAAATGTGGTGCTAGTGTATATGCCAGTCTGAATTAACTTCGTAATTAGTTTAGACATAATCGCTGGAAGGTTTCATGAACGAGGGCTTGACTAGGAGAGCTAAGAGGAACCAAAGGACCAAGCACATGGTTTATGTTTATCAGTTTATGGCTAGTGGTACCACACAAGTAACATATTTATAATGAATAGGATTTATTACTAATTAAATTAGTTTGAAAAACATATTTATAATGAATAGAATTTACTACTAATTAAATCAGTTTGGAAAATATTTTAGCCAACCCACTACATGTCAACTCAATTGAGTATCAACATATAATTTGAGTGACTTAACTGCTAAAATTTCTAATAGTTGAATAAGAGATTTGGGGTTCAATCCTCGCCTATACCAAAAACTTGTTAGTTTTTAGACCCTTGAAAACATTGTGTTTAACCTAATTTATTAGCCAAGTTGATACTTAGGTTAATTATTCAGATCTAGGTTAAAATTCATCACACATATCATGAAAAACGGAAAACTAAATAATACAAAATGTGATGACCCAGAAAAACCAATGAAACAAACTAATTTCAAGGTAAAAAAAACCAGGGTGAACGATCCCAAAAGAACAATCCACTATATCAAATTGAGATCAATAGTCAAGAATACCAATTTATAGTAAATCTAACTACAGTTATCAAACTGAGCTCAGAACCCCTCAGACTTCTTTGATGTGGACTTCCTTGAACATGACCCTCGAGTTCACGTCTTGATCTTAGGTACGCTTGATAGCTGAAAATTAACTGCAACTTTACTTCATTGGTACTATCAATGAGTGTGATCTCTGATAGGTGGTGCTTGAAAGAATTTGGAGGTACAATAACTGTTAGGGTCATATTTTATTGTAATTGGCTAATCCTTTGACAAAATGTACTTTACTTGTAATTTGGTAGGTATAAGATGGTTTCAGTACTTCAAGAAACATGTTTTTCAAGTCAAGTATTAAAGACATGAAGATTGATCCAAGAAACAAGCGAAGAAAAACTGTTCATTAAGTCTTAACAGATAGCTTGGCAGAAGCCTGCTATCAAGACTTAATGTGAAGCTCAATAGATAGCTTGACAGTAGCTCGATCTATCAAGAATTATGATTTCAGAATTTCCAGATCTGAAATTCGGTCCAAACTTTTGTATTTGTTTAGAGTTTCTTTTCTCACAACCATAGACATATAAAAGGCTTATTTTAAGAGCCATCACACATATATAGAGACCAAGAGACTTATATTCTCTGTGTGAAGCTACTGTGTTTGTACGTTATAGGGTTTTGTAACCAAGTACTTCCTGATCTTCTTTGTTAATGAAGTGAAGAACTTTGCAGCCAACAACATCTATTCAAGTTCCTGGAGTTAGTCACGTACTAGGATCCGTGCAAAGGTCTAGTCGCAAATTGGAGGTTTGTGCATTAAAGGGAAAGAATGCTATTACAAGATCAAGACCAATTGGGTATTGGAGCAAAAGTTCAACTATAGGTTGGTATTTCGAGATAGGTCATGGTAGTTGGTAAGACTCCTTATACTTGTAACCGCTTGATTGTTGATTAGTGGATTCTTGGGAGTGGTGACCTTAAAATCACCTGGTAGGGTTTTTGCCTTGCGAGGTTTTCCCCATTTGTCAACAAATCACCTTGTCTAATTTATTTTCCGTTGCACTTAGTATTTTTGGTGATTTTTTTGGTGTCTTCACGATTTGCATGCAATTGAACCTAATTAATCAACTTAGGTAATTGAATTAATTAACCGGGATCAAGCTATCTTAACCCAACAATAACCTCATAGATCTTAAAAAAGTAGCTCCCTAACACTTGAAAAATGTGCTTTAAGACATGCAATTCACATCAGACCATTTCAAAGACATTGAAGAAAGATTTTTACTGTGGACACCAAAATTGCACACCACTCTCATATTTCAGTTTACTTGAAATACATTACAATACAAAAACCATGAGAGGGCGTGGATTTTTTTTTTTTTGTGTGTAATTTTGGGGTGTGTGTGTGTGTGTATGTATGTATTTTTTTGTGAGTAAGCGTGAAAAATTTTACCCAAGTCTATTAACCCAGCTATGACCCACCTAATTTGGGTATGTCTTGACCCCCAATTGAACATTTAGATTAAATGGGTAAAGATTATTTGGGTAATATAATTAAATGAGTAATAATGGGTAAATCCACTAGGTACCCACTAAGCTATGGAAAATTTAATATGTTAAAAAGAAAAGATAAACCACTAACTTAACCTAGCAACCAACCTAGTTGCCAAACACCCTTTGTTCTTTTTTCTGATTGATTTTCTTGGGGTTTCCTTTTCACATTTCATTAGCTACAAAACGTATCTCTCTCTCTCTCTCTCTCTCTCTCTCTCTCCCCCCTCATTTTTCAAACCAAGAGCCTTTCATAATTTCCAAGCCCTTGGGTTCCATGTCTCAATTTTTTGAAAAAAATTGAGATTGTCTCTCAATTCAGTTGGGAAAGATTGGTTGAGAAAAATTCGGTGAAGTTAAGAGATAGAGGATTCTTTAGAAGAAGAGCACATTTCTCTTAACAATTGGTTGAGATTTCTTGTAATTGATTCATGGTTGAAGCCTTCTCAATCTTTTCAAGAGGCTCTGAAGTTCTTTTTTTTTTTTTTTTTTAATTTTTTTTAATTTTTAATTTTTAATTTTATTATTGACATGTTTTCTTGTAGGGAAAATGTAGGAAACGGTGAGAAAATTGTGACTAGTTTTAATGCATTGTTAGAAATGTTTCTTATAATGTAGTTAATGTTTTTGCTTTATGATTTTAATGTAGTCTTGTTTTTATATTTGTGCAGAAATATCTTATTGGTGGCTTTTAGGCCATTTTCTTTTGACACTACTTGAAGACATTTGAAGACATATTTTCTTGGCCCAAATTATATTACATTAGTGTTTTTGTATTATTATAGAACATCTTGTGTTATTGTATGTGTTGTAAACAACTTGTATTTTTGTTAGGACATATGTGATTCACTTGTTAGGAACATATGTCACTATTTTATGTAATTGGCTAATCTTTTGACAAAACGCACTTTACTTGTAATTGGGTAGATCTAGGATATGTTTAATACTTCAAGAAACCTTGTTTCAAGATCAAGTGTTAAAGCCATGCAGGTCTGTCCAAGATTCAAGCTAAGAAAGTGTCTGTCATTAAAGCTCGACAGCTAGCCATCTATCGAGCTTGAAGAGCTGTTCCAGCCCCGTGGCTCGACAACAGCTCGATAGATAGCCATCTGTCGAGGTTTATGAAAAATAGAGTTTCAGTTCTGTTTTGACTCTAATCCGTGATTATGTGTTTGGGTCTTCTTTTCTCACAATCCTAGACATATAAAATGATTATTTTAAGGGCTGTCAAAGGTGGAACAAGTTGCACAAGTGTTGAGCAAAGTTTGCTCAAGCAAATTGTGACCGGAGACAGAATTTGCTCTAGTTCATCTTTCTTGTATAGAAGTTGCTGTGTTTGTGCATTGTAGGGTTTTGTGACCAAGCATCTTCTCGATCTTCATCATGTGATGAACTGAAGAACTTTACAGCCAACAACCTTTTCTAGTTGGTGATTGAAGTCGCGTACTGGGATCCGCGTAATTGGTTAGTCACGGACTGGGAGCCGTGCATTACAAGGAGAGATTGTCACTACAGAACAAGTCCAATTGGGTATTGGGGTAAGGGTTCAACTGTAGGTTGGTATAAGGTACTATGATTCCTTAACTTGTAACCGCTTGTTTTGATAATAGTGGATTCTCGGGAGTGGTGACCTTAAAATCACCCGGTGAGGTTTTTGCCG
This sequence comes from Notholithocarpus densiflorus, assembly GCA_030021035.2. Classification (NCBI taxonomy): domain Eukaryota; kingdom Viridiplantae; phylum Streptophyta; class Magnoliopsida; order Fagales; family Fagaceae; genus Notholithocarpus; species Notholithocarpus densiflorus. The sequence goes on along the minus strand of JARYZH020000142.1, from coordinate 196,079 downwards.
TGTAGGTTTTCCCCATTTGTAAACAAATCACCGTGTCAATTTATTTTCCGCTGCACTTAGTTTAATTGGTGATTTGTTTGTGCTACCACGTATTTGCATGTTAATTTAATTAATTAATAAACTTGGCTAATTAATCAATTAATTTATCACAATGGGTCAATTCGTTTTTGGCCTATCAATTTGTATGGATGGATGGAATCTAATACATGTTTTATTTACTTTTGGATTGTATGAATCATTTACTTATAACTTTTTTTTCTCAATTGTGAGTTTCTAATAGTGTAATGACAGGTTAAAATCAAACGAAATAAATGAAAATAGAAAATTAGACTAAAAATAATAAATCTTTAGTGAAGAAATATTTTGTCAGTAATACTTTGGATATTATGGAATAATAACATTTAATGAGGAAATAATTCATCGCCTATTATGGAAAATTTTTTTCTAAGTTTTCTAAGTTATCTTTTGTTTTCTATGTTTTCTTAGAATCAAATAGTGGATGTATCAGTTTTCTCCAAAAAATAGTGGCTATTTTGGTAATTTTATTATATTTTTCTCAGTTTTCTTGGAAACCAAACAGTGGTGAGTTTTCCTTTTAATTTTCTTAATTTTTTCAAAAATGTATATTAGTTTTTGAAAAAATAAGGTCAAAAAACAGTGGGTGTTTTGGTAATAATTCCTTTTTAGTGAATATATTTTGGTAATTTACAAGTTTTTGGTATTTGTAAGTAAATATGTAAATATATAAATCTAATAATGAGTTATAGCGGTGGGTTGGGTCCCGCCCAAATTACAATAGGTTGGGTGAGTAATGGATATTGAATTTATATTTATATGGGTAATAAATGGATAAATAGGTGATTGAGTACCAATTCAATTATAATCCAACCCAAAAGCTACCCAACCTGCCCAAATATTGCCACCCCTAATTGTGATTGTGTACATCCACAAATAACGAAGGCCAAAAATTGTTAGAGACCCTATCCTTGTAAATCCAACACTTTGCATATCATACAAGTACTTTGCTTTATCACAAACATCCATGTCAAGACTTTCCTTATGCCTATCTAAAAGGAAAAATATGTTGGAGAAATTCAAGTAGGACTATGCTTCAATGAAATTGTGACAAGTTTTTCATAGTAATACATGACAAATGGTTTATATAAGCTTAAGTTAACCTTGAGTTCAATATGAATTAAATTAATTGTGCTCAAGACAAAATTTTGACAAGTTCAAGCATGCAAATTAGTGAATTATCTGCAATGGGTTCAATTCTTATTATGTTCTCTCATATACTTAAATGTTGCACTTTTACCAGGATCTTCTTGTGAGAAGTAATGTTACCTCATCGGAGGTCATTCTGTGGACAATAGCTGAGCTCATCAACCATCCTTCAATATTCAACAAGGTTAGAGAGGAGATAAATTCGGTCATTGGTAGTGCTAGACTAGTCAATGAATCAAATGTTGAGAATCTGCCCTACTTGTAAACAGTTGTAAAAGAAACACTACAACTATATCTACCATTGCCTGTGACAACAAGAAATTGTCGTCAAAGTTGCAAAATTGGAGGCTTTGAAATACCCCAAGAAACCATTGTGTTAATCAATCTGTATGCCATAATGAGAGATCTAGATTTATGGAACAATCCAAATGAGTTCAACTGGAAAGGATTTTGGTTTCCTCTGAAAAACAAGAAAGTATGAAATATAAACATGATGAAACTTTTTCTTTTCTTAATTTTGGGGCAGGTAGGAGAGCTTGCCCTGGTTCAAAGTTAGGATTGAGTATGGCACATATAGCAATTGCAATGTTTTGACTAGGAAGTGGTTGGAGATGGAGAAGAGGCTAAGGCTAAGGTTAATTTTGAAGTTACAAAAGGCGCTTTTATTTACAAGGCTCATCTACTTAAATGCCTTCTAGTTGTTAAATTCAACCCACTTGTGAATTTGTTTACTTCTAAAATAATGCATGTACTTCATTTCACACTATTTGCTACATTAAAATAAGTACAAGAACATGCAGTAAAATATACACTTTTTATGTAATTCTATGATCAAACCTTTTTTTTTATCAGATAAAGTTTATTTGAAAACGGAAGTTAGTTTTTGACAATTTAATGTGTGTGAAGAACATATAGAACATGTAATTCAACCGTGGCATGCATGTTAAGATTATATAGAACATGTAATTTAACCATAAGATTTTCAAAATAAGAATTCAATAAAACTTTCTCCTTTTCTTTACCTACAAGCCTAAGTTCACCTAATTTAGGTCTTGGGGAAGGACTACAGTTATTGTGCTTTACATATTCAGCTCCTACATACCTATGTTGCATAAATTTTCAATGTCATCCTTTAGCCCAACTTTGTAATTGGCAACACTTTGAGCTTATATGGCAGTCAATATTCGGGCCATTAATAGATTTTGATGGGATTGAGGAGGATGTTGCATACAGTATCAAACATGGAGATGAGAAATTGAGAAAAAAAATAAGAATGAAATTTAATGTCAATGAGTTTCAGTTAGTTCAATTAGTAAAATCTTCAAACCACTTACACCAAAAATTGATTGGTGTATTATAACAATAGTTTATTAAAATTGTTATGTTTTCACCATTTGAATTACACTCCACATTACAAATGAATTCTAATATGATATAAAGTAAAGGATGTTCTAGCCACTAAACTATTTAGCTTAATTGGAAATGTTTATGATGGTTGAATAAGAGAACTGAGGTTCAATTCCCGCCTATACCAAAAAAATGATTAGTGTCTTGGTTTGATGATAAAGAGCTATTATCAAGAACGGACTCATAGGTTGAAACTCTCAACAAAAAAGGTATTTGGAATTATATGGAAGAAGCAAATGGGTTGAAGTGAACAATGTGAAGGCATACAAATGGATGGGCCATGAGCAAAGAAAAGCCTAGTCTAGCTTGCATATTAACCTTATTAGCATGGTCTCCCTCACCACCAACCTTCCAAGAAAAGCATTGAACCACGGATGCAATTATTGTGTGCATGAAATTGAGTGCTAACTTTGATCCTGGACAACCTCTCCTTCCTCCCCTAAAAGGAATATATTCCATACCATCATGGGTGATGAAATTAGCAGGGCATAATCTTTCACTCAGATTGATTTAGTCTGATAGGCCAAGATGTATTGATCCCTTACGATGAATTAACCAATTAATTAGCCAAGTTAATTAATTAATCTAATTAACATGCAATACGTGTGGTAGCATAAACAAATCACCAACTAAGTTAAAATGCAGCGGAAAATAAAGTCGACACGGTAATTTGTTTACGAATGGGGAAAACCTCCAAGGCAAAAACCCCATCGGGTGATTTCAAGGTCACCACTCCCGAGAATCCACTATTATCACAACAAGCGGTTACAAGTAAAGGAATCTTAGTACCTTATATCAACCTAATGTTGAACCCTTACCCCAATACCCAATTGGACTTGTTCTGTAGTGACAATCTCTCCTTTCAATGCATGGCTCCTAGTACGTGACTAACCAATCGATGCACGGATCCAAGTACGTGACTAACCACCAACTTGAGAAGGATGTTGGCTGCAAAGTTCTTCAGTTCATCAACACGATGAAGATCACGAAGCTCCTTGGTTACAAAACCCTACGGCGTACAAATGCAGCAGCTTCTTGAAGAGAAAGATGAACTAGGGCAAATTGTCTCCGGTCACAATATGCTTGTGAAAAACCTTTGCATCAAGTTGCAGTCACTTGCATCAGTTGTGACGGCCCTTAAAATAATTCTTATATATGTTTAGGATTGTGAGAAAAGAAAGCCTAAACATGTATACACGGATTGGAGTGAAATTAGATCTGAAAAAATTATTATTTTTAATCTCGATAGATAGGGTATCTATCGAGCAGTTGTCAAGCATCAGGCAAAAGCTGCCTTTTAAACCTCGATAGATGCTATCTGTCAAGCTAGCTGTCGAGCTTTAAAGTCCTACACTTCTTCACTTGATTCTTGGACGGATTTGCATGGCTTTAACACTTGAACTTGAAACCTTATTCCTTAAAGTATTAAACACATCCTAGATCTACCAAATTACAAGTAAAGTTCATTTTGTCAAAGGATTAGACAATTCTATATTGACATATGTTCCTAACATGATTCACATATGTCCTAACAATCTCCCCCTTTGGCAATTAGTGACAAAACCACAACAAATAAATGAACATATAAGAGAAGTCATAAATCACCCAACTCATACTCACTTATTGAATACAATAAAATCTATCTTAACATAAACTCTTGAGAAACTTTGCAAGAAGAGAGTTCATGGCAAGAAAGGCTTTGACAACCTGTATTTCTGAAACACTTTAAACAAAACTCATCATGGCATTTTAGTGTGAAACAGAAATATAAAAGATTGCATACAATTAATAAGAAGCATGTGCATAAAGAGAGAAAAGAAACAACACATGAAGAGATAGGTGAATAAACATACATTAGCATATATATATCAAAAGATAAGTACAATGTATGTCAAATGGTCACAAGACCAGTATATATGAGGTAAAAGTAAAAGAAAGAAAAGAAAATATATAATAACCTCACTACATCCCTCATAAACAAAAACACTCCCCCTAACTATCTATCTCCTATACTAACTCTCCCCTTGAGAACATGACTACTTTCATACCCAAAACTACTGCCCCTTTTTGTCACGAATGACAAAGGGAAAATAACTCAAGTAGTCATCACGCCGTCACTGGAAGAGCTAGCATCCTCATCCTTATCATTATCATCGTCGTTGGAGTCACCATCATCATCTTCATCCTCAAATGCCCCTGGAGAAGGAGGAGGAGATGCCATGAAGCCACCAAGGCAAGCATGCCATCGGGCAATACGGCTGACACGTGTGTTCACCTGACATAACTCATCACTGAGTGTGTCAAGGCGAGCATCCATGCGCTGAAGCTGTGCCATGACTGCCTCGAGGGTCACACCACCCACTGATGAATAAGGAGCAGATGTAGAAAGAGTAGAAGAAGACGGAGGAGTCACCCTCTCAATCCGTGGCCGTTTCGGTCAAACCTGGGCCTCGCTCTGTCTAACGGTAGCAGCATCTATGGCACATATAGGAGAGAAGTGTGTAGACTCAGGACAGGAGACAGAAAAATGATGAAGAATCCGCGTGATAGCCGAAGGGAAAATGAGCTTATCACAGGTCGCCGTATCCCTATAGGCATCTATAAGGGAGAGAATGAAGTGAGAGGGAAAATCTATGGTGAATCTCTCAAGAAGGGATAACAAAAATTGAGAACGAGGCTCAGTAATGGAGTTATAGTGAGACAAAGGATGGAGAACAAATGTTATCACCATGTTAAGGAATCTCGGACCTTTTGCAAAGCCCGAGCAAGAGGTGTTTTGATGATCACCCCAAGAAGAAGGTGTCTCACAGAAGCGAGACGAGAGTTCGTCTTTGGACATAGTCCTAAGACGCTGACAGCCGAGGTAGTCAGTAAACTCTACCTTTGGTATGTATAGCACCTCAGATATAAGATCCGGAGTGACTACAATGTGCGTACCTCAAACGCGAGTGACAAAATGAGGTACAAAATAGTTGAATCCGTGCATGTTGGAGTAAAACTCCTGTATGATCACAGAAGGACAGGTGACCGGGATGCCACACAATGACTCTTAACCCCTACTGTAGATAATAATGGGAAGGTCAGTATCGGAGAAGTCCGATAGAATGACTTGGCATTCTGAATGAATGACACGTCATGAGAAGTTATCCGAAAAGTCCTTACAAGCTTTATCATCATGGAACAGGATGTGAGATAGAGTAGAATCAATGGGGGAAGAAGAAGAAGATGCCCCTGAACAGGGTTCGCAGATGGAGTAGATTTTCATTTAAGTGCCATAGAGCAACTAAAGAGAAAGAGAGAGAGAGAGAAAGAAACATGCTGAAAAGCACCAACACAGATCAATATCAAAAATAGAGATAAATGAAGGTACGTATGCATGAAAAATGCATGAACATGTGACATGCAAAAGTAAAAGTATCATAGGCTCAGCCAAATCCAATCCTACCAGCACACATCATTTCAACATATTAAGCACACATCTAAAATGCACGAATCACTGTTAAAATGCAAATGTGATGCAATGCATGATGATTTAAAATCATTTAAACAAAACCCATCCCAAAAAGTTTCACAAAAACTTTATTAATTTTGAAAAACCCCAAAATTTTCAAAAATCTTAAAACCTAGGTCTAAAATGAATGAAATGAATGAAAAAGGAGAGAAAATAGATCATACCAGATGTAGAACACAAGGTTTGGGCCGAAAAATGAGTGGGGAAGGTGAAGAATGTGAGTGGGAGAGTTTGGAAGAGAAATGAGAAAGTTTCTATCAAGAGAGATCGGAGAAAATAAGATAGAAATCACGCTGACCCTATATATAGAAAAATATGCAGCTCGATGGATCGGCAGGTATTGAGAGGTGTCGAGAATTAAAATTAGCCAGATGGAGCTATCGAGAAGCTATCGAGAAGCTATCGAGAAATGTTCACAGCAAAGTGACCTCGATGGATCGAGAAGCTATCGAGAATATATCGAGCATACAAAAACTTTCTCGATGGATCGAGAAGCTATCGAGCCTGATTCTCAAAAACCTTGATGGATCAAAATTGCGATAATAGCTATTGAGAAAAGAAGCTTAAGTGGCTCGATAGATAGCCTAGCTGTCGAGAGGTGTCGAAAAGCTATCGAGATTGCTCAAAAACAGTTTTTCAAAGAAGAGAAAAACGCAAACATGAATGCAATCAAGCATGCTACTCAACCAAAGATCCAAACAACATTTTGAACACTTAAAAACATCTCTTAACTAGAAAAATTTCAAGCATTTAGATCCAAAACACACACACACTAAACAAGTTTAACCAATTTTATATTTCAAAAACAAGTCAAGATAGTTTAGTGAGTATACATTAACACATGTATTCCTTGAGATGGCCAAATCACATTGTACCTGCACATGTATCAAGAGTAGCAAAGAATATTGCGTGTTGTGTGTGAAAAACGTCGCAAGATTGCATAAGTGTTTACATGTTATGACAATTTGAGACATGAGAAAATCACATACACTCACACACAATCATAACTGCTTGATGTGGACTATCACCTTTAAGATACATCCTATAATTCCCACATCTCCCTAGAAACATGCTTGCAATCATATTTAAAAACATTTTGTTTCTTTTTTCTTTTGATTTTCTTTGCATATTTTTCTTTTTGAGCATATCATGCATGTGCATATAAGAGAGAGAAAAGAAATACCCAATTTTGTTAAGCTTTTGACATTGCACTTTTGCTATGCCGAAGCATACAGATGTCATTTCATGATTGGCGGGTAACGATGGTGAGATGATTATTTATACCTTTCTCTTAGGATTTTCTAGTCATTCTCATAAAAAAGAGTGATACGAGATTACTTAATCTTACTCATCACAAACACGAGCCACAAAGCTCACTTGCTTAGTTGTGCATAGAGATGCTCATCTAAGCTACAAAGATACAAAGTTTAGAAAACTTTGTTTCAATGGCCATCCAAGGTACACAAGTACCAATGTACACAAAACACACACTGTTTTTATATTTTTTTGATTTTTCAATTTTGATTTTTTATTTTTATGAAAAGAAAAATAAAACAAAACTGTAAATAAACATACAAAAATATGTAAAACAAAGCAAAGCACAAAACTAGACTGACTCAAAACAAGAAAGCACAACACACAAGTAATGCATACTCATAGATGTTTCTCTTCCCCTATGCCGTGGAAGGCTAATTACAATGGAGAATGGAGAAAAAGTGTGGGTGAAGTTCAAGTATGAGCGGCTGCCCAACATCTGCTTTTGGTGTGGACATCTGAATCACAGTGATAAGAATTATGAATTATGGATTGATAGCAAGGGTACGCTTACACCGAAGCAACAATAATTTGATTCATTGTTGAAGGTAGCCCCGTAGACGTCAACAGGTAGGGACGTAATTTATGTCCCTAGATATTATGAGCGAAATAAGACCAAAGTTCATGCCACGGCTCATGTCTCCAATTCACAACCAGGTGCAGCGAAGAGGCAGGCGGGTAGTGGTGGTCCGGTGGAGGTGAATCATTCATCCTTGGTAACGGGTAGAAGCAGTGATGAGGGCATTGATGGCATGACGCAGGAGGATGTTAATGTGGCTGAGACGTTACACGATGTTTTAGTGGTTAAGCCGAATATGGATTCTTTCCCAATCATACCTGATCCTATTAATGCTCCTAACATAATGGAGGAAGGTAATGGCGCCATGAAGTCTATTCCAAATCAGATGCCAACGTCAGAACTGTTTGAAATTCCAATCAAAGGGCTTAATGAGGGTGTAACGGGAATTAACTACAATTATTCTGATTTAAGTCAAAATAAGAAGGTAGCAGTTAATGAGGATATTCCTTTCCATGTTCAGCATGCCACCTCAGCTGAGAAGAAAGCAACACGGCCAGCTGGAATTAGGGCAACACAGAAAAAAATTCCCTCATCCAATTTGAAGTCTACTACCAGCAGCAACCCGAGAATTCCAAAAGGTTAATCCCTAGTGTGAACTACTCAAAATCTGTGGGCCATACAGAAGAGGGGAGGAAAATTTGTGGGAAAAGGAGTGGTGATGTTCATCTGGAGTTACCTTGCAAGCACAGGCTGGTTTCAAAAGATGAGAGTGACAAACTTTTTTCAATGGTGGAGGCTGATACTCAGCCCCGCCAAACACAATGAGTTGCTTAGGCTGGAACTATCATGGGCTTGGGAACCCATGTACAGTGAACGAGCTTGCAAAGATGGTGCGGGCAAAAGATCCCTCTGTTGTATTTTTAGCCGAAACATGGGTAGATGAAGCAAGGCTAAAAGATGTGAAAAGGAAAATTCAGTTTGAAAATATGTTTGTATCGCCAAGAACAAGCAGAGGTGGAGGTTTAGTTTTGTTTTGGAGATCATCAATAGATGTTTCAGTGGAGGGGTCAGATAAGAACCATATTGACACGATCATTGTTAGGTTCTAAAGACTTAGAATTAATGAAAAAAAAAAAAAAAAAAAAGAGCTTAGCTTTTACATACTGTAGTGTACCTACAATGTGCATTGAGGAAGTGGAATTTATGTCAAATTTGATCTAGAGATGAGTTTCTCAAAACTACAACGTTCCTTTGTTACAAATACTTATGTCTTTACTTTTGGTTGATGGTAAAATGTGCAGTAAAGAAAAGATTGAAACTTTGTAGCTGAATTTGATATTTGCCCTCACAGAATGTTGAATATTGTAGGTGGCTTTTGTTACCATGAATCCAAGGAGGGACGAAGTTTAAAATCATCCTAGACTCTGCTATAATAGATGGGACTTTTAGGACCTCACACACATGAAGAGAGTCCAACCTCACCACCAATAAAAGTGCTTGGCAAAATGGCTGAGAGAAATTTGAAATTGCTTCAGTTGTTTTCTTTTGTAAGTTCTGATCTATGCATTATGATTGTTTGAACCCTGTATATGTTGTGAATGAACTCAAGCCCAATTTGTTTTTGGAATGAGTCTAATCCCAACACTTGAGCCCATCAAAGGAGCATAGACATGACCAACATCAAAGGCCAAAAGCTCACAGGATGCATGCCTTTCAAGTGCAAGCCCAAGCCATTTCAAGCAAATACCAAAAGATCATAATCAAGGTTCAAGCCTTCCAAGTGCAAGCCCAAGCAATTTCATCATAATCAAGGTTCAAGCATACCAAGTCTTAAGCATTCTCAATGGACCAAGAAGAAATAAGTGGCCCAACTTTGCCTCACTCCACATTTGGTTTGCAACATCATGGTTAAGCTTAAAGTTTGTTTGTTTATTCCATGTTTTTATGCTTCTTTGAATTCTAAAAATCCACGTAGCATTTGATGCACTTTGTTTATGTATATATTTAAAAAAAATTCCAAAAAAAAAAAATTCAAATGAAAAAGTGTTTGAACTAGGGGCATTGGGCCTTTGAATCATTTAAAAAAAAAAAAAAAATTCCTTGAACTAGGGCCATTGAACTTCCTAGTGACTTTTTCAAAAAGACCTAATTTTTTTTCTTTCAAGGATTTTGAGATTAAAAAAAAGAAAAAGTCTCCTTTTCAAAATGGTACATGAGGATCCCTTGGACAATACATTTTCTAAATCTTGATATTTTAAGGCTTGAGCAATCAACTTGTACCAAGGAATAATTAATTTCATTTGATCCATGTAAAGACTTTTGCTACTTGACTTAGAATATAAGAAAAAATGGTCTTAAAAGGCAATAAAAAAGAATCCATCCATCAGAAAACCCAAGAATCCATGCACTCGATCCAATTTTCAAAAGTCTTTTGTTTCACATCATTAGAGCATTCATACTTTTTCTTTTAAGTGAATTTATTAAAAGAACTTGAATCACTGTGCCTACAAGCAAGTGTTACTAGGGATAGGAGGCCATCTTTGGTTATACTAAATTATTTCCTATTATCTATAATATTCATTATCCATTGGTAGCCCATTTGAGCCTTCAAACATTTAGACTTTTTTTGCATGAACCCACTAAAATCTAAACTTGGGGTGGGAAAAATCAAGTTATGCATACTTAAATCTCATGTTGATAAGGACTCAACCTTGTAGCTTTGAAGCTAATTGATAAAGCTCTCCTAGAAGACATGAAAGACAAGTAGAGAATTCATTAAGTTAAAGATAAGAGATCATCAAAGAAAAATGAGGTTTCACTCAATCAATGAAAGAGAAATGAAATTCTATCAATGTGAGAGAAAAAAAAAGTGTGCATCAACTTTGAAGAGCCTAAAATTCATCATGCCAAGAGAAATACAAGATTCATCTAAAAGAGATTTCATCAAAAAAAGGAAAAGATTCATCAAGCACAGAAAGGTGCAAGTGTATTGAGGCAAGAAAGAAGTCTAGAGAGTGCATCAAAATGACTTAAGTTGATAAAAACAAGGAAGGTAAAAGATCCCCAAAAGTTCATTAAATCAAGAGATGAAAGACATAGAAAAGAAAAAGAAAAAAAAAGAAAAAAAGAAAAAGAAAAAAGAAAAACCCCGCTAGGTTGAAAACCCAAATGGGTAGTCTAGGCAAAATCTAGGGCAAAGAGAGAGAGAGAGAGAGATAAAAAGAAAAGAAAAGAAAGCCCACTAGGCTAAAAACCCAAAAGGACAGTCTAGGCAAAAGTTAGGGCCAAAAAAAAGAAGAAAAAGAAAAGAAAAAAAAGGGGAAAATCCTAGCAAATTGAAAACTTGAAGATGTAACCTAAAAAGAAAAGGATTTTACAAGATGAAAGTCTAGAGGTATGATTCAAGAGGAATGAGTATAAAAACAAATGTTGATACAAGTGATCAATGAAGACTAATGAGAAGATGACAAAGAAGAAATGGGAAAACTACTCTAATACTTAATTTTTGAATAATGCATGCTTGGGGGAAACATCATAGGAAATTTTGAGTCTTTTATATCTTTCATTTCATAACCCAAACCCAGCCTACATTACAACCCATGAGTAAAGACCTCCTTGAAGTCTTGCTAGTTGTTAGGCACATCTTAAACTCTAATATTATTTTCTCTTGAATTAAAAAGGAAAAATGCTTAAAATTGTCAAACCCCATTGGATGATATGTCCAAGGAGAAAATTTTTCAAATTCTTAAATCCTCAAATGACTCAAAAGAACTTTCAAACTTGGAGCACTCTCCTTGTTTGCACCCAGCAATGTGATTCCTAAATATTATCACATTTCATTTCTTGATTGCCTTTGGAGACTTAATTTGACAATGTTCAAAAGAAAGAAGAAAATTTTGATTACATGAGTTTAATGATCTTGATCCTTCATAATCAAAGAGATTTGTTTGGTTCTTAAACACTACAATTTTTCAAAATGGTTGTTCAAAGGATCACATCTTGTTAAAAAAAATGTAAATTTGTTTTTTTTTTCAAAAAAGAAAAAGAAAAATCATTCTTTTCCAAAATCCAGTTCTCTTGAACTACGTCTTGACTTGATCCTCTATGAGAGAGGTACGCAGACAGCCTTTCAAAGGCTCGGTCACAATCACCCAAAGAACTTTGGGGCTCGAAGTCAAAGCGATGTGACAAAATTGCTTGGGTGCATGTTAGGCTAAGTTGATTTGTTTTGCATCAAGCATGCTTAAACTTGGGGCATTGGCCTATTTATATTGTGTGCGGATATGTCCTTCTTGCATTAAAGCATGTTTTCATTCGAGGGATCAACTCAATTTTTTTCAAGCAAGTCCACACTAAGAGCATTGGCCAAAAACGTTTTCATTATAATTGGGTTCTAACAAGCTAGAGAAAGCAAGTCATTTTGCAGGAACTAAGGATGGCGGACCATGATCTTCTTTCATGTTCCCCAATGGTCGCAAAATCAAATTAACTCAGCTTCCATCCAAGCATGGAATTTGCCCCAAACTAGGGGCATTGTCTAAGTACTTCCAATTCATTTCAATGAATAACTCCATTGCTAATTGAAATTGTCTTTTTGTAGGAATTAAGCAAGAACTTATCCAGCAATCCACATCAACTTCCCGCTAAAGTTATTCTCATTCATCTTCTTCACTCTTTGATAATGAAAAAATCTCCACTTTCAAAAAAGAAAAGAAAAAGTTCAATGAAAAAATCTTCATTACAATTTTGCAAGAAAAACCTCCATTTGTCAAAGGAAAAATCTCCAATGAAACAAATCTTCATCTAAATTTTTCAAAGTTTCAAAGGATAAATCTCCAAGACAAATTTTCAAGGAAAAACTCAATGAACAAATCTTCATTAAAAATTTTCAAATCTTCAAAGGGAAAATCTCATGAGCACAGCTTCAAATGAAAAATCTTTAGAACAAATGGCAAACTGCAATCTCCTTCCATATTCTCTAGTGGACGCAACATCAAGTTAACTATCCACACAAGATGTCCCAAACTAAGGGCATTGGCCATGTATGTCCAATTATTTTCAATGAATAGCTCTAGTATTAATTGGAAATATTTATTTTGCAGGAACTAAGGTACAAGACCCATACATGTTGGCATGAGCAACACCCTAGAAGAAAGTTTTGGACCTTTGGGAAGTACATCCAAATTTCAAATCAATCTGACCTCTGGGAAGCACGTCCAAATTCAAATCTGTTGGACCTTTGAAAAGTACGTCCAAACTTCAAATTCATCAGACCTCTAGAAAGCACGTCCAAATTTCAAATCCATGGACCTCTGGAAGCACGTCCAAAATTCAAATACTTGGACCTTTGGGAAGCACGTCCAAATTTCAAATCCATGGACCTCTAGGAAGCACGTCCAAAATTCAAATCCATCGGATCTCTAGGAAGCACGTCCAAAATTCAAATTCAAGGGACCTTTGAGAAGCATGTCCAAATTTCAAATCAATCGGACCTCTAGGAAGCACATCCAAATCCATCGGACCTCTGGGAAGTACGTCCAAAATTCAAATCAATAGACCTCTGGAAAGCACGTCCAAAATTCAAGACCGTTGGTCCTCTGGAAAGCACAACCGAAATCCCCATTTTGTCTTAACCTTTGGTAAGCAAGTATTGTACCCATTTTTTTTTTCAATAAAAAAAAAGAAAAAAAGAAAAAGAAAAAAAGTTGCATGCATGAACTACGTTTGGATTTGATCCTCTCACCAAGAGGTACATAGGCGATCTCCCCTAAGATTCGATCCACATTTTGATCCACTACATGTCAGTCTGCATTTTGATCTGCATGTATCATACATTCACCATGGTTAAATACTGATTGCAAATTTAGGTGTCCGTTTTTCATACATTGACATTCGCTCTTCAAGCTTTATCAATGAGGGGCATTCTATTGACATCCCATTTTGCAACCCGCATTTAAGCTCACATAGAGGGTAAAAAGTAATTTCACCTTGGGAAGAGGCATCTTAATTATGGCCATTAGATCCTTAATTTCATTTCATCAAAATGAGCTTAATGTTGTAACGATTAAATCAATTGGTCATAAGCCATAATCGGACTATCAGATTGAAAGTTATCATCAAATCAAGTTTTGATGGCTGAGATGCGTTATCACAAATTGAGTTCGAATATATGTGATTATTAACAATTGATTCCAATTGGTTATAATTATAATCTATTTGAGATTAATGATGTGTCATAATTTGATTGGCTAGGACTACATTTTATGGTAAGGTTACACACACTTAATTAATTAGACAGTCAAATATTAATTATTTATTGAGTAATTTGTGCAATTATTTTTTTAATTAGGGTAAATTTGGAACTATTTAAGTCTAAAATGGGAGTGATTGGAGCCTGTTAATGTTAATTGGAAACTAATTTGGGACATATTAATGTTAATTGTGTTGAAATTTGCATCCAGGTTGGTAACAGGCTCTAACTCTCTGTAGGTCATTCTTTACAAACTTTACACCCCAACCTCCATTAATTGCATAATCAGTAATAGCATCCTTAAATTGCTTAGATGAAGTAAAAAGCATATCTTTCTCAAACCTAATATGCTTAGCTTTAGCTATTGGTTTAAACACTAGAAACTTCCTTCTCCTAACAGAATGGTCTACATCTTCAGCAGCAAGATGGTCATCATCACTGTCATCCTCACCATGAGCAGTGTCAAATGATGATTCATCAAGACTAAGCAGCTCCTCACTCCCATAATCTGAATTCATTACCGCTGCACCTATTTGGACTGGTTCATCATGCACATCTTCCCTGTTGTCCTAACTGTCATCATCAAAACTCCTTCCAGGAGGGTGCAGGTCTGGTTCCTCTTCTAGTTGACTTCCCCAGACTCAGTACTATCCTCCATAACATCATCAACTGGGTCCTCATGTTGCCTCAATGACTGGTTCTTTACCAGCCCTCCTAGAATAGAATTCTGCAGCATCTACCTCAATAGGATCATCATGGTTATCATTATCATCTTTATATGTAGCTTGATCATAGTAATGATCACTAGCATCACCTTCAGAATCAACCTCATCTTCATAATAGCTAGCATGATCATTATAATCTACTGAGTCATCAACTTGAATAGCATCTAATGCCTGGTCTACGGTAGGTTCTTCACTAGGTTGTACTACCTCTATTGGCTCAATATCCTCAACAGCTATCTCCTTAGACTCATCTACTGGATGATCAACATATATATGTATCTCTTCATGACCTTGTACTAAGTCTATCATGAACATTGCATCATCATCATCAACAACCTGGTGAAAATTCGCATGCTCTGGGTTCACACTAGGCATTTAAACTAAATAGTACCCACTGCAGTGTACCTAAATTCTCTACATATACCCTTAATCTCTACCTTTGACCACTTATCAGGGTCACAGTTATCCACAATACTGACTGTCCCTCCCACATATTGCTAGGGGTCCCAAGTAAAATACCCTCCGTGGTGAATAAAGAAACTAAAAAACTCATTCATCCTGCATATAATATACAACCAAACACTTTTCAACTGATAAAGTAATTTTTATATTAATAAAGTAATGATAAACTAATTAATATGCAATACATCCAAACATTTTTCAACCGATAAACTACTTTTTAAGTAATAAACTAATAATAAACAAATTAATATACAATATAGCAAAACACTTTACAACTAATAAACTAACTAATAAACTAATGTTTAACTTGATGAACTGATGATAAACTAATACAACCAACCACGGGAACACATAGGCACAGGGGAACACATGGACCACGGACAGGAACCATCATAAACACAAACAATCTTATTATTTGGTCATCATATTATAAATTTATATTGTAGATGATAATAAATTCGTACAACAGAAAGATAGCAATTCAAATAATCATAATAATATTAAAATTAATTTTTTATTGAGTAATTCATGTGCATTTTAATTTATCAAATTTTATTGAAAAAAATTTTTACAATTGTTTATGCAAAGAGAATTTTTTGTACAATCAAAATTGGTAAAATCCTACTTAAAATTATTATGTTAAAAAAAAAAATAAAATATTTTGAGAAGGAAATTTTTTTTTTTTTTTTTTGAGAAGAAAAAAGAATATTAATTTGATTAGTCATATTATTGATTAAAAAATAGATGTTAATTGATAACAAAACCTATATATAAAAAATTAATTATTAAATTTCTGCACCTAAAATTTCCGCCTAAATTTCAAACCATCTTAAGGAGTAAGGATATCAAAATTCAGAGAAAAAAAAATTTGGTAAAAACTGAGATTTCATTGAATGAATTGAACGAATTGAACTAAATAATTAGATGTAATCCTTCGTTTATATATGTGCGTTACAGAGAGACAGGAATCCAAAAGAAAAAAACTAACTCACTGCTAAAATCAGTTACTGAACTAACAGACAGAATCTGTACTAATTAATCATGTGCTTTACATCTCATCTCTCATAGTATTAGAAATACGACACGTAGCTTTGTATACTTAATAAAATAAAAAATAAAAAAAGGACTGTAGTTTTACACTGTTCTTCCTCCACCGGTTTTAACCTGCAATTTACTCGAGACTTACTGCTCTTCTCAGTGTGGTCTTGTTCTTTCTTTCTCTCTTAATATTCTGAGAGAGGACTTCACTTTTGTAGTGCAATTCCAAGTTGGCATACACAGGAAAATGGGACCGTAAATCGTTGTTATCAAATCTCAACAAGGCAAAGGAGTATTTAGTATTTACGGGTAGCAAGAAATCAGTGAGCTAATAGTCTAACTTATGAAGCTCTTAGACATGTAAGGGAGAAAATAATTTTTGATGTGCATGAGTGTGGTGCTGGCCAAGGACCATACGATAATTAAGTCAGAATCTCACAAAAGATATTCAAGAACTCTAAAGGTGTAAAAGTTGAGATTTTTCTCACGTACGTTGAATTGAATTAAGTCTTGAGTAGGTTTTCTTCTTTTGTGTTACTTTTCTCATGAGATATGTGTTGGCTAAGTAGAGTTAGTGTAAGCGAATTATACGTGAAGGTTGCTCCCACATTTTGAAGTAGTGGACTTACAGAGTAAGTTTCTTTATGGTATCTAAGTGTGATTAAATTTGTCTAAGCGTATGTTTCACTGTGAACGAGTCCAACTTGTAGATGGCCATCATTGTCATGGACAGCTGCTTATTGCCTTCTGTGGAAATGGGTGGCATTTTACACCATGGACCCGACATGCTATATATATAGACAAGACTCTAAACAAGTTGACGTCGTATCAAGTTCTAGTCCACTAGTATTCGGAGATGCAAAAAAAGTCTCTTTTTTACCGTTTTAATTTACAATTTATCCTACATTTCAGTTTCTATTTTTATATGCTACTTATTAAAATATATTATTTACTATTTATTGGTATTGATACAAACTTACTGTAACAAGTTGGTCTAAATATTTACTTGCTTATAATATGCTTAAAAATATATATGGCATGTTTTTTTAAAATATTCATCTCCCCCATCTCTCTCTTCTCCCGTTTCTCTCTTTTTGAAATAAAATATATTATTTACCATTTATTGGTATTGATACGAACTTAATGTAGCAAGTTGGTATAAATATTTAGATACCTGCTCCTAGATATTGTATGTTTCTAAGAGTTTGGATGGTAAAATAGCACCTAGGGAATTTTAAACCCCAATACTAGTACTCTAACATTGATAAATCTAACCAAGAATTATTGGAAGCCATGTGATGATTGTGATTGGGGTCCACGTTCCACGTTACCTGGAATAAAAGAACAAAAGAAAGCAAAAAAGATTTCTGGTGTGTTTCACGTAGTGGGCTTGATGAATCGGAATTTGCCTTAATAATTTTGAATGTGAACTTACGTCCACCAATCCAATCGGTTGAGGGATCTGCGGAGTGCGGAGGCAAAAAGTTGCTAATTTGCTATCTTTGTCCGCAATGGCTCCACGTAGCAAAGTGATGATAGGATGATTGTAATGATTAGATGATTTTTATTGTATCAAGAAAAAAAATGTAAGATAGGATTTTTTTTTTCATAATTTGGTGATAAATTGTTGGGTATTTATCACCTTCACTGCTTCACACATATGAGCTCTTTGTATAGAATCACTTTTATTATATCAATTACAAAATATGAATTAAATTAATATTTAAAAAATCAAAATTTTGTGTTTCTAGATTTTTTTTTTCTTTTTAAGGAAATCAAAGATTAGAAAGTCCATCCAAACTTGGGATCTAAATTGCAAAATGCTATTTGAAGCAGAGCTGCAACTTAGTGATAGAAGTAAGTCTAGTAAATAAAAAAAATTTGATGTCATGTTGTGAATAATGTAGAATAAAAATAATATAAATTATTGATATGTATGAGAGTGATTTTATACTTGTCATAAATTGTGAAATAAATTGTAAAAATTTTTGTGGACTAACATTGTTGTTTCGAATATATGATGACATTTTGTCACATGCTTTTTTTTAAATTAAATTTTGGAGTTAGGACTTTTTACATGGTGAAAAAAAAAAAAAAAGACTAGTTCAAAAGTAGAGAAAGTATGAAAATATAAAAAATAAAAAAATAAATAAAAAGAAAGAAAGACTTCATTAAAAAGGTAGAAATTGTAGCAAGTGTTACCCAATCCCATCACCTTTTATGCATTAAAAAAATGCATTTTGCACCACAAAATGTCACTTTATTAATTTTACATAATCATTGTGGGAGGGAGGAGCCCGAGAAGAGAGGATCATTGGGCAAGATCTGCCCGCAGAGCAATGGGGCCCAACTATTCATCAAATCACGCTCAGTCTAGTCAGGATGGCCTAATTAGAGGAACCGAGAGGAGCAACTCGCCCAAGGGGCAAATACTCTTCGAGAGACCGGGGACAAACCACCAAGGCCATCAGGTTAAGGGCTAAGCAGGGAAGAAGAGACGTGCAAGCAAGGGAAGGAGGAAGCTTCCTGATAAAGCATCCATCACGTCCACATTTAATGCACTGCACCAACTTAGCATGCTGCATTAATGGCAGAATGACTCCTGAACAATGCTCTCACAACTTACAACCTATTCTACCACCACCGGCAAGGCAATGATTGGAGAAGTATTCAAGCAAGGATCAACGGCTATCCAAGTGAAGGGCTGGAATGCAATCTCAACAACTATATAAAGGAGGGGAGCTCCTCCAAGAAGGGGGATTAGAGACTGTTCAGGGGGATAAATAGAGAAAGAGAGAGAGAGAAAGTGACCATTGTAAAACCGAGAAGTGTAATTCAACAGAGTTGTTGCTCTTCAGCCAGCCAGAGGAAGAAACTTATATAAAAATCCCTCCTTTTTCCTTGAATTATCTCTTAATTCTTATTGTCCTTGCCTACTTTCTTTATTTAAATTATTGTATCAAAACCATTAAGGCTAAAAGGTAGATCTTTACAATCCATCTCTACAAATTAGTTGTATTGGGCCAATACCCAACCCATTCTTATTCAAGGTGGGCCTAGGCCAAATTTTTAACTTTGCCCCCTACAATTAGCGCTATTTGTGAGAAAGGTCATCTTGAATCCTTAATCATAACCTCAAGTAATTAAGAAAGGCAAATTGAGGAAGAGCTAGAACTGTTGCTTAAAACTCAAGACAAGAGTCTGTAAGATCAAGGTATAGGGATAGATTTGTGAACCTGGAGCGTAGAAGGGACACAGAGGTAGCCCAATCACCCAGTGTAAGGCCTGCATCTGTCCATTCAGATCATATAACTCAAAGCTATTCCATGTCCTCAGGGCAACGTTCTGCGAGACCAAGAGATTCATGATCTCAGAGTGGAAGTTGGTCATTTGAGACAGGGACTTCGCCAAAGGGTGCACATAAGGAAGCATAGAAACCCCTCACCAAGTCCAAGCTCTAGCTCTAGAGATAAGCAGAATTATAGGTGAAGAACTAGAAGCCCTCGGAGCAGTGTTCACGAAGCACCCTCTCATTCATTGGGAGGAGAATGGCATCCTCACAGAAGGAATAGAACATCACCCGAGGGGCTACAGGGGGTGATTCCATGAGCAAGGCCCTGCGCCAGATCTCTTGGTCACTGTTTTCCAGACATATCGAGGATGCCGAGCTTCTTCGTCGTTTCACCCAGCCAACGTTCATAATGTATAATGGAAAAACAGACCTAGTGGAGCATGTGAGCCATTTTAACTAGAGGATGGCCATTCACTCTAGAATCGAAGCCCTCATGTGCAAGGTCTTCCTATCAAGCCTCGGTCCCACAGCCATGAGATGGTTTGATGGATTGGAAGAAGGGTCCATAAGGTCATATGAGGAGTTGTCAAAGGCATTTGGTGCCAGATTTGTTACCTATAGTAAGGTCCCCATGAATTCGGACCTAAGAAAGTCCCTTAATATGAAGCCAGCCCATGACATGCACCAACTGATGGACTTTTTTTTTTATGGCCTAGATTCTTATAATATCTAATGGTGAGAAAGATAGTATTATTCACGTCATTAATATATTAAAATTTTATTACATAACTGTCCCCGCAATTAATGTACATCACTTTATTATTCATTTTTTTATAAATATTATGCACTTTCTCTCTCTAATTCATCTCTTCCACAGCTTCGCCTTATTGCGTGGATCGCAAAACTAGCAAAAAAAACAAAACATACTAGACCAACTAAGTTGTGAGATGAGTTCGAGTTATATTTGATGTAATTTCAAAAGAGTTACACTTTTTTAGTAGAATAATAAATTTTTACTAAAATAGTTTTATCTTTTAGTAGTTATTAAGTCAATGAGTCAATTATATAAAAAAGAAATTCAAATACTTAATTGATATATAGTTCATAAGATTTATTTCCTCATTGAGACACACTAACTCAAGCCCAAAACCTTTACTTTCCTATTCTATCTTTTTTTCTCCTTTCTCCTCTTCCATTCGTTTCACCCTTTCTGCTCTCCTCTTTTTCTTCTTTTTTACTTTTTATTTTTATTTTTATGACAACTTCTCATCTTTCTCTTTATCTTTTCTTTTGCTTTTCTATTTTTTTCCTCTTGATTTTTCTCCACCTCCACTTCCCACTTCACACTTTCTAGCTAGGTTCCTTTTCGTCTTCGTCTGCATTTTTATTTTTTCCCCTCTTTTCGTCAAACTCAATAGTCAGTATCTCCAACATTAGCCACCGTGTTGCCACCATAAACCGCTCACCCAGTCCCTGCTACCACCACACCTCTTCCGTCAATAGATTTCAGTGGTTCTCAAATTTTTTCTCTTTTTTTAGATTAACGTGATTTTTTGCCCGAAATGGCCGAAATAAGCAAAAATCGCAGGTACACTCCAAAACTGTCCGATATTTGAAGCAAAACGAAACGGCGCTGTTTCTGTGCTGGATTTGAGTACTGGTACGGTAAATTTCAGCCGTGCCGGCCGGTACTGCAAGAAATCAACTCCGCTGGTTTTGTTGTGTGAATATATTATCTATAATGCATTTTGGTGGGTTTTGCATAACCCACTGTGAATGATCTTAGTCCTCAGCATTTTATTTTCTCCTTCCTGTGATCAGTACGGTTTAGTCTTAAGTGTTAGTGGCTTTTGTAAGAACTCCATCACATTCTTTGTAAACAAAAAATACCCGGTTCTGAGTCACACCCATGATTACAACAAAAGATATTCCGGATCACATTCTTGGTAGATGGTGCCGACTACTTTTCAGCCCTATATACAAATGGTATTACAAGCACTTTTTCTTCTCAAAGGCTGCCCTATGCATTTCAGGTAATATTTTCTGAAGATAAGCTTTGACTAGCTCTTAATCATTAAGTTTATTTTGTCAAACACAGTAACACGAAGAAAAATTTCTTTAATGATTTTCCAGGTTTAGTTTTCAGCCATAGCATGGTCGAATTTGCAGTGTTGAAAATCTTAGAGGACTACCTCTCATATACTTGGAGCAAGGAACATCTTGCAAAATCGACAGCAATTATTAATCTTCAAGATGGTGTATCGGCCGTATCAGCAGTTATTGTTGCTCATATTGCAGATTCTTGTGTAGGTCGTTTCCATATGATTCGCTTCTCCACCTTAACCTATATTACGGTAAGTCTTTGAGTAGCGTATATTATGTACTTGGTTAGGTTGTGTTAGTTTGGTCATAGACTTTTCAAACGTAAGTTTATTTTTTAATCTTTTAATATTGTGTTAAAATTGTCCTTAGAGCATCCACAGCAGATGTTCTATAAAAAATGTCATTTTGACACACCAAAAACTTACTTTATTATTTTACCACATCATTTTACAATATCTTATTTATCAGATGTTTTATCATTCAATTCTATACATTAAAATAATATTTACTACACATTAAAATAATATATTAACTCCTCCCACCATCATCATCATCAAACACAACAACAACAGCGACATAAATGAAAAAAGAAATGAAAGAGAGAGAAGAGAAAAAGTCAAAAAGGACGAGAGAGAAATGAATTAAAAACTTTTTTTCCTTTTTTTTAGTATTCTTGTCCGTACCGTTTCAAAATGGAACGGTATTGTTCACATGTAGCAAAAATTATGAGATTTGAAACATCTCATAAAGGGAGTTTTTTGGTGTTTGGTATACCAAATGTGTCAAATATTTGGCATTTGGCACATTTGGCATATCTGCTATGGATGCTCTATAAAAGTTAACGGTTAAAATATAATATTATTTTTATGCCAAATTGTTATGCAAGCTTTTAAAACATTCCATTTACACATATTAGGCTGAAATTTGAAAATTCAATATATAATTTTGTCGAAGATAAAAAACTAAATCAGTAATCAAATCTGAAAGAAAACGGAATGGTCAAGGCTCTGCGTCGTGCTTCCTACATTAGCTTCTGCTTCGGCACTTAAATGGTCAAATCGGACTTTAATTTTTTGTAGATGAATTCCAACTCTAAGATAATCACAAGAAACAAGAAAACCCAGTATAGGACTATCAATAAAATTATAAATGAAGATAATTAAAATAGCAACCCAGCCATTTTATCTCTGTTTAATAGCAGAGAAGACTTAAAAAATAAGGGACCTTGGCATCATAATGTATTTCCACGCTTTAAAGAAAGATCCTAGTTGTATAGAAAAAAAAAATGATATGTCTATAATATTTTCACAACAAATCGTAGGCTGTAAGTTGTTATTGGTTCTAATTTAAACTTATTACTGAAATTACTTTTTTGCCTACTAATCATAACCCGTAACAACCTACAATTTATAATTTGTTGTGAAAGTGTTATGAAAATGTTGTGAACATAGCATTTTTTATAGAAAAACAGCATTGACATGCATGATTGTGTATCCATGAGATATTTAGATTTGAAACCCTAGTGAAATTAAATCCAAATGGGAGAAATTAGAAATTAAGAAAAGCAAACCTCTATAGGCTGCAATAAACTGTGATTCTGTTCAAAGAAGAAGAAGGTGGAAGAGTTTTGGCTTGCTTTAGGAGCGAAGACCTTCGTTGAATATGGAAGTTTCAAGTGATGTGGAGATTTGGACTGGCCGACATAAAGTCGGTGTGGATTTGGGTGGGTGGTTGTCACCGGACAGGTAGAGGACTAGAGATTCTAACTGTGGGAGAGAGGGAGAATCTATCAAATGGGTTTTCAAATTTTTAGAGTAGATTTGGTGTTTGAACTCTAAGAAATTGTTGTATATTTAATTTTTTAACCTAATATCCGATGTGTAAATGGAGTTGTTTTATAGCTGATGTGGCAATACATGTTATAATCCATGTGGTATGAAAATAATATTTTATTTGGTTGTTAGCTGCTTCAATATTTTCTATCCTCCACTTAACGACACAGACTTTTTTGACACAATACCAAATGGTTAAGAACTGAAACTCACTAGCGTAATTACTAGAGTTAATTAAGACCCCCAAAATCAAATTAAGGCTTGATTAATTTTATGCATAACACAATAAAAGTGAAACATATGTGATTAGCGATTAATCAACCGAAACCACAAGCTAAAGCATGTGCATACATAATTGACAAGCAATATAAAAACAAGTAGTAAGGGAGAAGAGAGTGCAAACACAAGATAACATGTGATGTGTTATCGAAGAGAAAAACTAAAGAACCCAGCGGAAAACCCTTCGCTGTCCGACAAGCCGAAATGATCCACTAGCAAATCAATTGGAGTACATGAATACACAAAGACTCTCCAAACCTAAGCTGCCCAAGTACTTGAGCCCTCCGAGCTCCAACTACTAACGGACTTCACAGAGTCTTGTCTTCGTTAGCTTTTCAAATCCCACAATTAATCCTAGTTGCACCTACCAAATATTGGTATGAACCCAATGCTTCCTAATTGCTCCAAAACAGCTCTCTACATTCTGAATGTGTGTGGATTGTGTTTGGGATAAGATCCTCTCGTCGGTATGGAAATTTGAGAGGGAAAAGAGTAGAGTAAACTAAAATAACTATGTAGTGGATTGATGGATGACAATCACTAACTCTCAAATGATGTATCTATAGTTTTGTCTTATAAAATCTTCTTACAATTTATTGGGTAATGAGGGTATATATAGTGTGGGTGAAGTAGAGGAAGAGCCACAAGGAAATGAGGTGTGAAAGTTGCTGGGGACTCGCTGGGCGGTTTACCTACTCGCGAGCCAGTCGCTAGCCACCTTGGCATAACAGAATTTCAAATCTCACGTGTGCAACTCACATGCCTTCTAGTGACTTGATCCAGTTGCTAGCTAGTCGCCAGAGCTTCTGTCTTGAGCAGTCCTCCACCAACTTGAATTCTAAATTGAGTACAATAAACCCGACATAAATACAGGTAAATAATTGAAAGAATTACAACCAAACTGGCACGGAATTGAAGCCAACAAAACTAATATGAAAAATCACAACTTAACAATGACTAAATTGATTCGTTCAAAAGGTTAAGGACTAAATTGATACACAATGTAATGGTTAAGGACCAAATACGTAATTTAGAGAAAACTTTTGGTGGGGGCCATAGAAGAAGGAAACATAAGCTTAGAGAAGAAAGATAAAGAGAGCTTTACAATGAAGAGGACTTTTGAGTTTTAAGTGTTATGATTTTGTGTTGTAAGATGTATTGAACTCAATCCTTAACAAGGGTAATCGCTTTTGAAAAGTTTAGTACATATAAAAACCTTTTGTACATGTAGCTGTTGGGGATATTACACAAAGTAATAATGGAAGAACAAGGTTAACATAAAAGACAAATAGAAAATAGATAACTTGGAGCACTATATCGTTTTCCTTAGACAATATTCGCCCCCCACATTATTGTTGCTAAAGAGTTATTGCAAATTTGTCCCCAAGATACAACCAAGATGTTGGTTTCAACAGATAACAATTCTGGAGAATGACTACAGGATTTCTTGTGTTTCTCTCTAACTTACTATTTTCAAGTGAACATAAGCCTCTATTTATACCCATAAGGCTATATTTCATTAAAAGGCACATATGAAGAGTTAAAATGTTTCATAAAACCATTAACAAGGCTTGAAACCTCTTCAACCTTTCTGAATAGTCACCAGAAAATTCTGCAGAAAATCCTATTTCATGATTTTCGATTGGTCGAAGATTACTTTCAATCGATCGAGTTCTCTTTTCGATCAGTCACTCGATCGGTCGAACAAAAATCGAACAGCGATCGAGACATCTAGAAACTCCAGGATTTTTTTTTACCATTTTCGATCGATCGAGCCAAAATTTCGACCGATCGAAAATGCTGTATTTTAAATTTTCACTTAGAAAATTCCAAAACTTGAATTTTCACTTTATAAAACAATATTTTCCAAACTCAAACATCATTATTACAATCTATCGATGTATATAACTATATATACAACAGCAGCTACGAGTAGGAAATGACTTTGAACCTTTTGGTGTATAAAATTGCAAATAAACTACTGACACAATATCTAAATATGGAGCATTTTTTTAGTTTAATGTCCAAATTATAGTTAGGATCTTTTAAAGTTACATGGACCTTGAGAAATATTCTCTTGAGCATTAGAAAATATTCCCGTTTACCCAAGAGGTTTCACAAAAATCCAAACATCATTTCCTTTTGTATTGTAGGGATTGGTGCTGTTAGGCTTCTCAACCAACGTCGGAATTTATGTGGGATTACTGGCAGTGGCATTGGGCAAATCCGGTCGTGATCCTGTTTTAAAAGACTTTCTTGTTGATCAAATGAGCGGGAAGAAAGATCTTCACAAAGACGAGGAAAGAATAGAAGATCGTAGAAAGGTTTGGTGGCGCATTGCTTGGTTTTTAGGCGCAATCATTGGGTTTGTCATGATGCAATATGCTTTATGGGCAGTAATATTCTTGGTTTCCATCCTGGTTATGGGTGCAAGTTTTTGGATATTTTGGATTGGCTACTTCTATTACGACGAACATGACCTAGTGCAGACCCCCCTTAATATTTGTTATAGAGTCTTTATGACAGCTATATCCAAACGGCATCTTAGCTACCCTTCTACACCAAATGAGTTTCACGAGAACCTTACTGGTGGAATACTTTTGTCGCCAGAAGTTCAATTTTTCAGGTAGAGTGCTCTATGTGTGTGTGCGCGCGCTCGTGTGTGTGTCTCTGAATGGCTAAAATGTTGAATGCAGGTGGTTAGATAAAGCTGCTATAAAGAGTTCGGGAGAAGAAGGTCACGGAATGTTTTGCACAGTCAAAGAAGTGAGTGATGTAAAGCACCTTTTGACAATGATACCTATGTGGGCAAACTTTATTGCCTATTGCTTAGTTAAAGCTACCGGAAACACTTTGTTTATTGAACAAAGTAACAACCTTAGTGGTGCTATAGGTGTATTGATTCTCCTCCAGAACTTAATAAGCTATGGTATATCAATACTGTTTGGGTGGGAGAAAGTAAGACAAAAATGTGGCCCGCTTATAAAAATTGGTGCTGGATTGGTTTGTTCGATCGCATGTTGTGCTGCAGCTTGGCAAGTGGAGATCCGTAGATTGTATTTAATAAAGGAAGAGGGAATTGATCCTGATGCAGTCGACCCAGAACAGACTATTTCCATGACTGTCTACAGCTTACTTCCACAATTTCTTTTGTTTGCACTAATGGAAACACTTGCGAGAGATGGGCTGGAGGAATTCGTGTATGACCATATCCCTGATTCAATGAAGAGATACGGGTCTGTGTTTAATGAATGTGTATTGGCTTTTGGATATTTCTTGAGCGTACCATTACTTTTACTATTTAGAAGCTGGTTCGGCGATACCATAAACAGGAGTCACCTACAAAGGTATTATCTATTTTTAGTAACACTAAGTTCCATTTTCTTTGGCATTTATGTGTATCTTTCACCTAAGTATCCTCGCATGGAAGCAATTCCATCGGAGTCGAAGGATATGGAATTACATTACTTGGAAGATGGTCCTAAAGACTCAATAAAACTCAACCCTACTAAGAGCTCCTCTTCCACCCGATGGAAAAGGTTGGCTAATGTAACCACTGCCACTCGCCGCTTTTACTCACCTTTAGCAACTGTAAAGGGTATGCAATCAACAACAGTACAGTACCATGAGTCTAAGGAGGAGGAACTCCCATTGCGGTCCCGTTATCCGTCTACTGATGATGAGGAATTAGTCCCAGATGATGAGCCAGGTAGCCTACAAGTCTCATTAGCGGAACCTGAGATAGTCCCCGATGATTAGCCAATTAGCCTACTGAATTTGGACGATCTTGTGTATATTTGCATATTTCGTGTGATCAAAGCCTCAAAGACCATAGCAGTGTAGTAGAGTAAACCCCCTTCCCCCAAAAAAATATTATTGTAATCTGATGTAAAATTTCTTAGAAATGTTGATTTGTTGTAAAAGTTTCTGTATAAAAATTAAACCTTTCCTTAGTTTCGAACTTGTTGAATTTAGAATGGCATTTTAAATCTCTCTAAAAAAAATTATTTTATATAAATTATATACCGTATAATATTGTACAAAGAGGATCTATATATAGAGTTAAATGCATCCAGTTGTTAAAATACCGATTGTCCTAAAAGTTTAAACTATTGAGATACGATAAATTTAATCATCGGTGGAGCTAAAAATTTTAACATTTAACACTTCAAAAACCTACTTTATTTATTTTAACACACAATTTCACAACACACCCTACATCAATGGTCTTATTTTTACCATCAGTAAAAAACTATTCATTTTTTTATTAATTTTTTTCTCACTTCCTCTCTCTTCCTCTCTACCGCTAAACCCAACTAAGTGATAAAGTAATAATTTCTTTTATACCTTCTTGCTAGTCTTGGCAGTTCACCATAGCAAGAAGGCAAAAAAAATTGCCTTTGGCTACACCAATATTAGGCACTAAATTGGAGTTTGAGGTGGTAAAATAGCCAAAAAGCTATTTTACCACCACCAATGGTGATGCTCTTAACCACATACTTCTAACACTCTCCATTACGTGTGAGTTGAAACTACCTTTTAATAGGTGAGGCCCAACATGTGGAAATTTAAATAGGAGATAGAGTGGAGGAGACAAAGATCAAATTTAGGATCTCATATTCTGATACTGAAAGTTCAAATAGTGTGTAAAACACCTTGAACGTTTAGACCTCCAAATTACAAATTACCAATTCGAGCTTATTATCAAACAATGTATGTGCGGAATATGAAAATAAACTAAACCAGAATTGATAAAACAATTTAAACCAAATAAAATCACAACCACAATAGAAATTAAATGGTAAAGATTGAGGGAAGAGAGATGCAAACACAAAGACAACACAACAATGTGTTATCGAAGAGGAAACCGAAGTCTTTGGCGTAAAACCTCTCTGCCGCCCTCCAAGCGGTTGATAATCCACTAGAGAATGAAGTTGGGATACATGAACAGCAGAAGACCCTCCAAGCCAAATTTACCCAGTATACCTAAGCCCTCCAAGCTTCTTGCTCCAACGAGGTTACGCCAAACCTTTGTCTTCTCTAACTTACCCGATTCCGCTATAGCCCATAGCATCAACCAATATCAATTGGTCATTTCCTAACTACTTCCCAAGCATTAAATAACCTTCTCATAGATATGGGTATGGCAAGAAAATGATTTGGCTAAATGTACCTCTCAAGGATATAACAATGAAGAGGGTGAGAGTAGAGGAATTTGGAGAATCAAAGGATGAAGATTGTGGATGAGTCAATCTTGTTTTTCTCTAGGATTTCTCTCTCAAAATTCTCTCTGGAAACTCTCTACAATATGTAGGTATAAGGGGTATTTATACTGGTGTGTGTTTGGAATGCGAAATGTCAGTTTTTCCCAAACAGAGTGGTCTGGCGACTTGGCCTCACGACTGGACTAAGTCACGAGTTCAAGTCGCGAGCTAACTGCCTGGCCAGCCTGGGACTTTTGTCCTGTAGTTCAACAGCTGGCGTGACTCTTCAGCTCCTCTGCATGCTTCACTCGCGAGATCCAGTCGCGAGTCCCTACAGAATGTACACTTCTGAGCTTTTCTTCATACTCTCTCACACACTACCCTTAAATGATTCCCACCTAAATACAGGATTTCTAAATGCTGAATTACAAGTAAATTTGGCACGGAATAAAGCCAACAAAATGGTTGATTAAATTCAACCTTACAATCTCCCCCTTTGGCTATTTCATGACAAAACCCTAAAACAAACTCTAGACTTAACATGTGAGTTGGGGACAATTGAACAAAACTCACTCATATCTAACTTTAGAATATGTGTAGCTCTTGAACCATAAGAACAAGTATCTCCTGAAAAATAACAACACAATATGATCATTATATGCAGAAAACTTGTAATGCATATGGAGCAAACACAATGCGATCAAGCAATATAGATTAAACCAATAAAGTATGACTTGACCAAAAACGAACAATTATTATAAATAGTGATCACAATGCTCATTCACACAAGGAATGAACATCCGGACATGCAAGCTAATAAGCTCAATGCAAAGTATCATTTGCATGTTCAACACTCAACCAATGCAACACACAAGGAAATTGCATCAAGGATATAAAATCCAACAAGGGCACAAAAGTGATGTACATAAAGAAAATGCATAACATTTAACAATAAGTACTAGGCTACAAAGCATGAGTACAAATAAATATTTTAAATAGTTAAGCATAATCATGAACTATGAGCAAAGCAAAAACATAGTTAATATAACACAAAGCTCTTTTTCTCTTTCTCCCCCTATCATATCACTCCTCCTATCATGAATCATAGAAGTTGTGATGAACTTGGAACATATATATTTGTAACCTGAAACACTTGCACAAAACACATTAGACCCTCAAGGTAAAGCAAGTAATAAAAGGATAAGTATAATGTAACAAGTAAATTGCGATCAAGTAAACACAATGTGAAATATGTGAGCAACTTGATCAAACACCAATATAGTCATAAAGAAAAATAGACAAAACAAAGTTTTCTTATTAATACAATGTCTTCTCCCCCTTGGTATGTGCATCTCCCCTACGAAATAACTCTCCCCTTACAAATGTGCACGAGAAATAAAATTTCTCACCCTAAGGATGTGCACAAAAGTCATGTAGAAATGACAAAAACTCTCCGGTATACTCTCTAGAGTATACTCTCCCCATTTTTTGTCATGAATAGACAAAAGGTCAAGGAGAAATGATGGTAAGAGATGAAAGTACAAACAATGATAATGATGCATGAGGGGTGTGAGATGAATGAGAAAATGAAGCTCAATCCTAATACAAAACAAAATGCAACAAAGCATAAGGTAAACATGACATGCTAGGATGAACAAGGTATAAACCAATGCATGACAAGGGTAGCAACGGTGTGTGCAAGAGGTGGCTATATGCAATGCATGACCAATGTATGGAAAATGCGCATGTGATGCAAGGTGTGTTAAACACACAATCAATGAACCAAACATGTTCCTTATGAGGAAACATAAGAATCCCTAAAGTTTGGTACTCATAGGAGTCCAAACAAGTGAGAAAATGCCTAAGAGGCATTTTATCAAACACCTAGCGTGCATACTATGAACAACAATGTAAAACAATGCATGAACATCATGAAATTCACTTAATACATGTTTTTTTTGCAATAAGGGACCAACATCCAAAGAAAATCATCAAAAGAAACCAATTCCATACAAAAATTTGACAAAAAAATAAGTTTTCCCAACCCGTATGATGAAAATCCCAACCAAGAACACAAAACTCTCGAAAACATAATCTAAGGATCCAAATCAATGAAAAGAGTTTTAAATTACCTTAGAGATGTTAATGAAATGAAAAACCATTTAAATTGATTGGGTTTTGATGTAAAAATATTGAAAGATGGGTTTAAGAGAGGATGAGAGAGGTTTAAAACAGGTTTCCCACAAAGAGCCCTTTAAAAAACTGTTTCTAGGCGTTTCTCGACTGAGCGAGTCGCGAGATGAGTCACGAAAGCTTCTAGATGAACTCGCGACTTGCGTTATGTGACTAGCGAGTCGCGAGATGAGTCGCGAAAATTTTCACGAGTTGTGCGAGTCACAAAAAACTCTGACACCTGTTTTTCAACACAAAACATGTTTAAACAATGAAAAACAAAGTAAGCACTAAACATGAACACAAAGAGTGATAAAAATCACTTCCAAATACATATAAAATGATCAAAAAAATTTTGGGATTGATCCATATATAGTTGAGCACACACACATCACATTTAAACAAGTATAATCGAACAAATGAATAAGACATTCATTGAACATTAGGCATGTGTGTTGTGTGTATGTATCAAATGTGGAATAGTCCTTAGTCTAGAGTGAAGTTTCAATAATCAATTCAATCAAGTCATACACAACTAGTACTAAGTCAAGTGGTATATCTCAATTATAGAAATGAACATATATGACCTTCCACAAGAAAATGATAACATATCTTTGAAACTTTTCATTTGATTTCTTTACATTTCATAACATTTGATCATTTTTTATCTTTACATATCTTTTGAGATCGATGCCTGAAATTTTTTATATTTCAAATTAATGATCAAGCCTTTGACTTTTGGGCATCATACATTTTCATATAAGTCGCTTTCCTTTTTTCCTAGTCGAATACTAGTATGTACGACGGCTTTTGCAGCTCATTATCTCTTTTCATTTTGAAATTTACATTTGTTGAACTCTTTAAGCAAAAACAATAAAAAGTGTGGGAAGATATATAGGCACAAATCTATGCAAGTATCAAAACCATCAAGACTATTGACCAATCATTCATGACAAGCTTGAAGATCGATTTACAACAATCACACATAGATTTCAAGAATTTTCCCATAAAGATAGATGTGAATACATAACAAGCTAAGCTTATAAATGTACTAAGCCATTTGTACGGAGGTACTAGGCTAAACACACATGTGATATGTGCTCAAACATATACGATCAAACTTTTTGAATTTTTCACTTTTTATGTGATTTTGGATTTTTTTTTTTTTTTTTACTCACACAAAACTAAAACATAAAAGTAAGATCAAAGACAAAAGCAATGCATACAAATAAATGCAAGATGCAAAAATGCATGAATATATAGCATCTAATGCATGAAGGGTCCTACAAAGATCAAAAGAATTAGATCAAGGACCAAAAGAGTAAAAGCTCAACCATAGGAACTCTTCCTCATCCAAATAGAACGATTGTTTGGAATTAGTGTCTCATGAGAAGTAAGACGAGGGTTGGAAGAATGAGAACCAGAGATGCACATAGACAAGGAGTTAAGAGTATTAAACACTTTCTTTAACAACATGTTATCTTCACTCAAAACCGGTTTACCATTTTTAGCATAACTTCCAAGAAGCTCAAGTTTCTCTTTTCTTTTAATTCTTTTAAGAGCATGAAACTTAGAGAAATGATGTCTTAGATGACCAAAGGCACTACAATGGTGACAAACAATGTGTTTAGATCCACTAGGCTTTTTGGGAAGGGATCTAGCAACATGGTTTTGTTCTCTTTTCAACTTATGACATTGAGGTCTTATATGACCAATCACACCGCAATGGTGACAAGTTGGAACAAACTTAGATCCATCCAAAGCCTTAGGTTGAGACCTAAATGGAGGCTTTGACTTAAGAGTATTTCTCTCCACCTTTTGATTTCTTTTATGTGAAGGAATGTACATCGATTTGTCTTTTGAGGTAGAACACACAATAGGCACAAAATCGGGTACCACAACATGATTGTAACAAATATTTTCATCATTTTTAGAAATAGGTTCAGCAATCAAACACTTGGCATGCATCTTAAGAGATTTATTTTCACATTTTAGCTCATCAACAAGTTTGTTGGACAAAACAAGTTTAGCATCCAAGTCCATATTCAAACATTCAAACTCTTTCAGCTTTTCAAGAGAATTTTCAGTAAGTTTCTTATATTTTTCAACCAATTTGTTGGATTCATATAGCTTAGCAATCAAATCATCCTTTTCACAAAATAACTTACTCAAATCCTTGTTAAACTTCTTAGCCTTTTCTTCAAGAGTTTGATGTTAGGAATATCAACAACATCCATAGATTCAAGTAACATATCATCACAATCATGAGGATTATCACTCATAGAGGCATTTTCACACATACGTGGCATGTTACATTCATCATCAACCAAAACATGCATAGAGGCATACAAAGCACTATCCATGACAAATAAACACAAGGGGTCAATGATCACACTTAGGTATTTAAATCACAACAAATGTACCTGCTCTGATACCAATTGAAAGTTCAAATAGTGTGTAAAACACCTTGAACGTTTAGACCCCCAAATTACAAATTACCAATTCAAGCTTATTATCAAACAATGTATGTGCGGAATAAGAAAATAAGCTAAACCAGAATTGATAAAACAATCTAAACCAAATAAAATCACAATCACAGCAAAAATTAAATGGCAAAGATTGAGGGAAGAGAGATGCAAACACAAAGACAACATAGAGATGTGTTATCGAAGAGGAAACCGAAGTCCTCAGCGTAAAACCTCTCCGCCGCCCTCCAAGCGGTTAATAATCCACTAGAGAATGAAGTTGGGATACATGAACAGCAGAAGACCCTCCAAGCCTAATCTACCCAGTGTACCTAAGCCCTCCAAGCGTCTTGCTCCAACAAGGTTACGCCGAACCTTTGTCTTCTCTAGCTTACCGGATTCCGCTATAGCCCATAGCATCAACCAATATCAATTGGTCCCTTCCTAACTGCTTCCCAAGCACCAAATAACCTTCTCACAGATATGGGTATAGTGAAAAAAGAATTTGGCTAAATGTACATCTCAAGGATATAACAATGGAGAGGGTGAGAGTAGAGGAATTTGGAGAATCATAGGATGAAGATTGTGGATGAGTCAATATTGTTTTTCTCTAGGGTTTCTCTCTCAAAATTCTCTCTGGAAGCTCTCTACAATACGTGGGTATAAGGGGTATTTATACTGGTATGTGTTTGGAATGCGAAAGGTCAATTTTTCTCAAACAAAGTGGTCTGGCGACTTGGCTTCGCGACTAGACTGAGTCGTGAGTTCAAGTTGCAAGCTAACTGCCTGGCCAGCTTGGGACTTTTGTCTTGTAGTGCAACAGCTGGTGTGACTCTTTAGTTCCTATGCATGCTTCACATGTGTGCCTCTTTTGGCAACTTGCCAGCCACAAGCCACTCGCGAAATCCAATCACGAGTCCCTACAGAATGCATACTTCTGAGTTTTTCTTCACACACTATTCTTACATGATTCCCACCTAAATACAGGGTTTTTAAATTCTGAATTATAAGAAAATTTGGCACGGAATAAAGCTAACAGAATGGTTGATTAAATTCAACCTTACAGATACCATGTCAAAATATTTATTGTCTCAAAAACTTAAACTCTTAGGATATAGTAAATCTAATCATTTACCCACATACTTCTAACACCAGTAGTACAAACAATACAACAAATATAGTACATGAATGTAATATATACAGTAGTAGAACATAGGTTATTTCCCAAATAGGAGATACAATAGTATGGTGGGCCTAAGAGTGCACTTGGGTCTCCTACTACACCAATAGCCCCCCTAAACTCAAGATGGAGGAAAAAAGACCAACTTGAGTCCAAAAAAAAAATCATGAAAATGACTTCAAGAGTGTGACTTGGTGAAGATGTCATCAAGCTGATCATAAGAGGAAACAAAATGAAGTTGGAAGCTGCCTCGAAGGAGGTGATGTCAGATATAAAAATTCTGTCTTCTCACCGTTGACTGTTTTTAACACTAAAAATCCATGTAGTCATAATATATATAAATAAATAAATATATATATATATCTATATTCTTTTACTTTCTCTCACTAATGTGAGTTTTAGTTAGTTCAACTAGTAAAATCTCTGATGGTTATATAAGAGGCCTGGAGTTCAATTTTCACGTACACAAAAAACTAATTGATATTTTGGTCTGATGATAAAGAACTATCATCAAGAGCGAAAATCATAAATTAAAACTCAGCAAAAACAAAAATTCTTTCTCCCACTTGGACCCATCTTCTTCTATTCGTGTGTTCCTCTTTTCTTTTCTTTTTCTTTTTCTCCCACCACCATTAATTCTCCTGGGATGAGGACAAAACTAAGTACAAGTACTATATCATACAAAATCAAGGCACATGAACACTTACGAATACACCATTCTACTTTTCTTTTTCTTTTTTTCTTTTTTTACATGTGATAATTGATGACTTGACAGACTTCAAGCCTAGACTAGCTACTAGACTTTTTTGCATATCCAAACTACCAAACTCCATCACTTTGACACTATTTCTCGAAGAAAGGCCCATGCAGAAACTTGACAACCTAGCAGAACAAATCTTGACCCAAACATATGTACCATTGTTTTAGTAACTAATAAAAATCTGTAGTTTCTAATTTCTATGTGCAGTTAACGCAACAATGGGCATGTAAAAAGCTTATGGTCTGTTTGGTACATAAATTTAAATATGTGTTTTTAGTTTTTAAATAATATTACACATTTTTTCATATATTTTTTCACCCACAAGTATTTTCAAAAAAATTGAAAACTGTTGTTTAAACACATGTACCAAACGAGTCCTTAAATTTCACAGATAGCAAATAATGACTTAACATCTTGTACCAAAAATATAATTCAATCCCTTCTTTGTTTATATAATAAAATTCATTGGGTATGTGGGGTCCAATTAACTCAACTGATAAAATCTCTAATAGTTTAATAAGAGATTTGGAGTTCAATTCCCGTCTACATAAAAAACCGATTGGTGTTTTGGTCTAATAATAAAGAGCTATCATTAATAGAAGATGCCATATATTGAAACTCTCTAAAAAAAAAAATCATTGGGTATTTAAATAGTCTCACTATTGGCCAAAAATACCCATGTAAAAAATATATAATTTCATATAAAACTTAGATTTGACGAATGATAAGATTTTTTAGGCTTTTACCTCAAGTATGCCATTATTCTTTCTCTACTTGAATATTTTGGATAATCTCCTCTCTCAAAATATTTATAATTATATGCTGATTTAATTAGCTTATAAATAGCTAAATTTTCAACATTATTTTTTAAGAACTTCCTTAATAATATTAATTCTAAAATTGACCCTACAAAAGATTTACTTAAATTCCTCACCTTTTTTATCCTTTTTTCTATTCTTTTTTTTTTAATTTTTTTATTCCGGCTATTACAAAAATTCTTGTTTAAAAAATAATAAGTTTTCTATTTTTTTTGTTAAATTTTATATTTGGAAATTATTATTTTTAGATATAAAATTAATCTCTGTTTAGTTAGTATTAATTCATCAAATTATGTGTTAAATCCATTTTTGATTAGGTGGTTGACAATGTTGGGTGATTTTATTATTAAGTGATGTTGCAATAGTCAGTTTGACAATTAGATTCTATTGTTATACTCTTTAATTTTATTTGATCATCATATTATAAATTTATATTGTAGATGATAATAAATTCGTACAACAGAAAGATAGCAATTCAAATAATCATAATAATATTCAAATTATTTTTTTAATTGAGTAATTCGTGTGAATTTTAATTTTATCAAATTTTATTGAAAAAAAATTGTTACAATTATTTATGCAAAGAGAATTTTTTGTACAATAAAAATTGATAAAATCCTACTTAAAATTATTATGTTAAAAAAATAAATAAAAAATTTTAAGAAGGAAAAAAAGATTAATTTTTTTTTGACAAAAAAAAAATATTAAATTGATTAGTCATATTATTGATTAAAAAATAGATGTTAATTGATAACACTCGGTAGCGGAAAAATCTGGGTTCATTTGTTTTTATTTATTTATTTATTTGGTCAATACATGAGAATTGAAATCTTCTCATTGGGGCTACATTTATTAGAAAACCTAATATGAGTTAAAACCTTTCAGTACCATATTGATGCATGCTTTCTTTAGTTGCTTGCCTTTCCTATTTCTTGTTTGTAACATGTGGGGGATTGTTGGTGTGGTTTGTGTTCCAAACACTTTTTATTATTATTTATTTTTTGGCCGTTGGGCATTTATGAGTAAAATGGCCATTAGGCAATAATGGACAATCTCTCATAGTATTAGAAATACGACACGTAGCTTTGTATACTTAATGAAAAAAGAAAAGAAAAATGGACTGTAGTTTTACGCTGTTCTTCTTCCACCGGTTTTAACTTGCAATTTTCTCAGTGTGGTCTTGTTCTTTCTTTCTCTCTTAATATTCTGAGAGAGGACTTCACTTTTGCAGTGCAATTCCAAGTTGGCATACACAGGAAAATGGGACCGTATATCTTTGTTATCAAATCTCAACAAGGCAAAGGAGTATTTAGTATTTACGGGTAGCAAGATATCAGTGAGCTAATCGTCTAAACTAAGAAGCTCTTAGACGTGTAGCACCAGTGTGGTGCTAGCCAAGGACAATACGATAATTAAGTCAGAATCTCACAAAAGATATTCAAAAACTCTCTAAAGGTGTAAAAGTTGAGATTTTTCTCACGTACGTTGAATTGAATGAAGTCTTGAGTAGGTCTTCTTCTTTTGTGTTACTTTTCTAATGAGATATGTGTTGGCTAAGTAGAGTTAATGTAAGCGAATTATACGTGAAGGTTGCTCCCACATTATGAAGTAGTGGACTTATAGAGTAAATTTCTTTGTGGTATCTAAGTGTGATTAAATTTGTCTAAGCGTAAAATGTCTATCACTGTGAACGAGTCCAACTTGTAGATGGCCATCATTGTCATGGACAGCTGCTTATTGCCTTCTGTGGAAATGGGTGGCATTCTACACCATGGACGCGAAATGCTATATATAGGTCCATTTAGATACAGTTTATTTTGCTGAAAACTAAAAATTAAAAATACTGTAGCAAAATAATTTTTAAATATGTAAATAGTATTGTGGAACCCATTTTAAACATTTTTTTTCTGAATAAAGTAATTATGGGTCCCGTGAATAGTACGTGAATAGTATATGAACAATGCATGAACAGTATATGAACAGTGATAAACAGTGCTATTTGTCTCCAAATAGCAGAAAACGCGTGAATCAAAAAAAAAAAAAAAAAAACGCAAAATGCCAGATGCAAATAATTCCTATCCAAACATACACAGACAAGACTCTAAACAAGTTGACGTCGTATCAAGTTCTAGTGCACTAGTATTTGTTGATGCAAAAAAAATCTCAATTTTACACCTTAAAAATCTACTTTATATTTTTTACCATTTCATTCTACAATTTACCCAACATTTCAGTTTCTATTTTTACATATAACTTATTAAAATATATTATTTACCATTTATTGGTATTGATACGAACTTACTATAGCAAATTGGTATAAATATTTAGATACCTGCACCTAAATATTGCATGTTTTTAAAGATTTAGGTGGTAAAATAGCACCTGAAGATTTTTACACTCCAATACTAGTACTCTATATAAATCTAACCAAGAATTATTGGTAGCCGTGTGATGATTGTGATTGGCCTCCCAATCCCATATGGGAACCTTTCCATCTTGCTCCTTGGCTTTTTGGGGGGGAAAAAAAAAAACTGTTTTTGTCACAATTTTTTTTTTCTTTTTTGGGTCCACGTTCCACGTTACCTCATATAAAACAACAATAGAAAGCAAAAAAGATTTCTGGTGTGTTTCACGTAGTGGGCTTGATGAATCGGAATTTGCCTTAATAATTTTGAATATAAACTGACGTCCACCAATCCAATCGGTTGAGGGATCTGCGTAGTGCGGATGCAAAAAGTAGCTAATTTGCTATCTTTGTCGGCAATGACTCCATGTAGCAAAGTGATGATAGGATGATTGTAATGATTAGATGATTTTTAGTGTATCAAGAAAAAAATATAATGATAGGATTTTTTTTTTTTTTTTTTTTCATAATTTGGTGATAAATTGTGTTGGGTATTTATCACCTTCACTGCTTCCCATATGAGCTCTTTATATAGAATTACTTTTATTATATATCAATTACAAAATATGAATTTTATAAAAAAAAAATTACAAAATATGAATTAAATTATTTTAAAAAAAATCAAAATTTTATGTTTCTAGATTTTTTTTTTATAAAGGAAATCAAAGATTGGAAAGCCTAGCCAAACTTGGGATCTAAATTGCAAAATGCTATTTGAAGCAGAGCTGCAACTTAGTGATAGAAATAAGTTTAGTAAATACAAATTTTTTGATGTCATGTTGTGAATAATGTAGAA
The DNA here is from genome assembly GCA_030021035.2 of Notholithocarpus densiflorus. Lineage (NCBI taxonomy): Eukaryota > Viridiplantae > Streptophyta > Magnoliopsida > Fagales > Fagaceae > Notholithocarpus > Notholithocarpus densiflorus. The sequence goes on along the minus strand of JARYZH020000142.1, from coordinate 156,323 downwards.
TAAAAATAATATATATTATTGATATGTATGAGAGTGATTTTATACTTGTCATAAATTGTGAAATAAATTATAAAAAATGTTGTGGACTAACATTGTTGTTTCGAATTTATGATAACATTTTGTCACATGCTTTTTTTAGTAAATTTTGGAGTTAGGACTTTTACGTGGTGAAAAAAAAAAGGCTGGTTCAAAAAATAGAAAAAAAAAAAGACTTCATTAAAAAAGTAGAAATTGTAGTAAGTGTTATTCAATCCCATCACCATTACCTTTTATGCATTACAAAAACGTATTTTGCATTACAAAATGTCACTTTATTAATTTTACATAATCACTGTGGGAGGGAGAAGCTTGAGAAGAGAGGATCATTGGGCAAGATCCTCCCGCGGAGCAATGAGGCCCAACTATTTATCAAATCAAGCTCAGTCTAGTCAGGATGGCCCAATTAGAGGAACTGAGAGGAACAACTCGCCCAAGGGGAAAATACTCTTCTAGAGATCGGGGACAAACCATCAAAGCCATCAAGTTGAGGGTTAAGCAGGGAATAAGAGATGTGTAAGCAAGGGAAGGAGGAAGCTTCCTGATAAAGCATCTATCACCTCTACATTTAATGCACTACACCAACTTAGCATGCCGCATTAATGGCAGAATGACCCTTGAACAATGCTCACACAGCTTGCAGTCTACTCTACCACCATCAGCAAGGCAATGATAGGACAAGTATCCAAGCTATCCAAGTGAAGGGCAGGGATGCAATTCCAGCAGCTATATAAAGGAGGGGAGCTCCTCCAAGAAGGGGGATCAAAGAAAAGTTTAGAGGGATAATTAGAAAAAGAGAGAGAGAAAGTGACCATTGTAAAACCGAGAAGTGTAATTCAATAGAGTTGTTGCTCTTCAGCCAACCCGAGGAAGAAACTTATATAAAAATCCCTCCTTTTTCCTTAACTTGTCTCTTAATTCATATTGTCTTGGCCTACTTTCTTTCATTAAATTACTGTACCAAAACCATTAAGGCTAAAAGGTTGATTTTTACAATCTATCTCTACAAATTAGTTGTATCGAGCCAATACCCAACCCATTCTTGTTCAAGGTGGGCTTAGGCCAAATTTTTATGTTTGCCCCCTACAATTAGCGCTATTTGTGAGAAAGGTTATATCAAATCCTTAATCATAGTCTCAAGTAATTAAGAAATGGCAAATTAAGGAAGAGCTGGAACTGTTGCTCAAAATTCAAGACAATAGAGTCTGTAGGATCCAGGTATAGGGATGGATTTGTGAACCTGGAGCGTAGAAGGGATAGAGAGGTAGCCCAATCAACTAGCGTAAGGCTTGCATCTATCCATTCAAATCATATAAGTTGAAGCTATTCCATGTCCTCAGGGCACGCTCCGCAAGGTCAAGAGATTCATGATCTCAAAGTGGAAGCTGGTCATTTGAGACAGGGACTTTGCTAAAGGGGTGCACATAAGGGAGCATAGAAATCCCTCACTAAGTCCAAGCTCCAGCTCTAGAGATGAGCAAAATTATAGGCGAAGAACTAGAAGCCCTTGGAGCAGCGTTCACGAAGCACCCTCCCATTTATTGGGAGGAGAATGTCATCCTTACAGAAGGAATAGAACACCACCCCTAGGGGCTATGTGGGGTGATGCCATGAGCAGGGCCCTGTGCCAGGTCTCTTAGTCACCATTTTCCAGACATATCGAGGACACCAAGATTCTCCGTCGTTTTACCCAGCCAACGTTCATAATGTATAATGGAAAAACAGACTCAGTGGAGCATGTGAGTCATTTCAACCAGAGGATGGTCATTCACTCTAGAACCGAAGCTCTCATGTGCAAGGTCTTCCCATCAAGCCTCGGTCCCAAAGCCATAAGACGGTTTGATGGATTAGAAGAGGGGTCCATAAGGTCATATGAGGAGTTGACAAGGGCATTTGGCTAGAAAGACAGTAATTTTATAGCCTTTGATTCTTATAATATCTAATGGTGAGAAAGACAGTATTTTTCACGTCATTAATATATTAAAATTTTATTATATAACTACCCCCGTAATTAATGTATATCACTTTTGATGATGCATAGAAAATCAGTAGGCTGAATCCTTCGGGCTTCAATGAGCTTGTGGTTGCATGAAAGGCCTGAAAAGAAAGAAGCACAAGATCAAAAGTGACCGGGGTGAATCGGTCAACAACCCTCTGATGCTGAAGTTAGTTTTCTCTCTAGAAATCAAGAATTCCGACTTTAGGAGTGGTGGAAACTTACCTTCATTTGATATGGATGAGTCCTTTTATAGTGAGCTTTGGAGTGGTTACTTGTTTAGTAACTTCCTCAACGTGGATGGAAGTTAGAAGGTTCAGACTTAACTGCTATGAAAGTTAGAAAGGTCAGACTCATCTTCCACAACTACTATGGAAGTTAAGAACTTAGTGGGAAGTTATAGTGATGAACAAGGATTTTGCTCATACTTCAGAATAGTAGAATGTGGTCCGAGTTATAAATTCTTGAACATAAATTTATTCTAATAATTTCTAAGTGTTAGGAGGTTGTCCAGGTGCTTCCATGCTGGACGACCTTCTTATACTTGGACGACCTTCTTATATTTGGACGACACTATGGACAAACTGGAGATGGTTTAATTTTTGGTTCACCATCAGTTGCCCCATTTGTCCAAGGGTCGTCTTGGACATTGTGGTAGAATTGTTTGCTTTTGACACGTGTCGATGTTCTAATGGTCAATTAATATACTACATGTCGTCTTTGCTTTGGTTGGAGTTTGTCATTTCATATTACGTTATGTGTCACTATCTTATTGATTGACTTGTCGCATCGATTTATTTTTCAAGGAATATGCCACGTTTCAGCTTCTGACTGGTCTGTGTCGCTTTGTTGACCCACCCCTGGGGCCTATAAATATGTACACTATCTCTCTTACCCTTTCACTTTTTTGATATTTTTCTTTCTGCCATCTCGTCCAAGAGCTCCATCTAGTCATCTTCGTCTCTAGTCTCTCGCTAGGTACTTCCTTTCCTTCATCCTTAGGTTTTCGTCTTTTAGGAAATTTTATTAATTCTTATAAATATGTCTGCATTTAGTGGTAGTACAGAGAGAGAAATAGACGAGTATCAAGACGAGTCCCTTGGTAGTAGTGGTAGCTATGAGAGTAGCAGTGAGAGTAGTGGTAGTAGTTCCCAAGACGAGCATTATTCGTTTAGGGTTCCTGGAATTCCTTTAAAGGAATTCCGAGAGATGCAATGTAGGACGACTTCTAGGGCTGAGGCTAGCTCGTCTAGAAGGAGTAAGTCACCCAGTCCCCCTTAAGATGAAGAGGATGATGAAAATGTTATTTATAGTTGTGCCTTTGAGGTGGCGTCCACCCTAGACATGAGTAAGTTGACAACTCTTGTAGGTAGATACCAAATTCCCAATGAGTTTAGACCTCGTCTACTTGAAAGAGGTGAATGGTGTTGTTCCCCTTTTTCAGGTTTTTGTGTATATACTTCTTACTTGTTAGCAGGCCTTAGGTTTTCTCTTAATTCTTTCTGTAGAGGTCTCTTCCATAGGTTGGGTATTGGACCAAACCAACTCAGCTCTAATGGATGGAAGACAAAAGTTGCCATACAAGTGTTATGGCGTGAGGTGTTTGAGGGGAACCGTCCAATCACAGTGGATGAGTTCCTTTATTGTTATAAACCCTCAGAGATTAAAAAGTCTGCTGAATTTTACTAGTTTTCATCTAGGGCCCCCCAATATAGTTTGATTAGGGGTCATAGTTCTTCAAATAGGTTATGGAAGAATGAATTTTTCTTTATTTCTAGAAATTGGGCTGGGGACCCAATTGATGTTAATAATGCCCCCTTCCCTCCGTTTACCAGTGCTTTAGGTTGTCTTCGCCCTAAGGGTACGTCTTTCTTCCTTTCCCTTTGTTTATTTTGTTTAATTCTTTCCTCGTCTAATCCTTTCTTATATTGATGCAGCTATTATTCGTCCACATTTGGACAAGTTTTATTTGGAGCATATTGATAGAGCCCGTGCTTATCTTCAGAGGTCCTTCCACAGCTTAGTAACCCTTTGTCGTCTTGTTGTCTAGGGACTTGGTCCTGAGCCCACTAAAGAAAATCTTGCACACGAGGAGACTACTCGTCAAAGTAAGTATCGTCCATTGCATTTCATCATTTCATTTTTTTTTTATATACATTATTAAATTTGTATCTTCTCCATCATAGGGTTAGCCACTATGAAAGAAAATAAAGGGAAAAACATGGCCAGTGGTACTGAAGGTGAAGAGAACGTCTAGGTTCAAGAGGAGGCAGCTCCATTGGCCGTCCAGAAACCTATTGTCCAGGCTGGGAAGAGGAAAAGTATTTCAAGCAATATTGACCTTGTTGATCTTCCAAGATGCCGAGGTCTTAAGAAGAAAAGGCTTGATAAGACTCCTCCTCCCAAGGTTCCAAAGATTCCAACCACGACGGTAGACCTGGACGACCCGGTAGTGAACCTGGTGCCCGTTCAAGCTTCTCCTTTAATCGTCCAGCCTGAAAACCCTACTCCCCCTACGACTAAGACTTCTCATAGAGTTCATCCTTCAGTTCCAGCCAAACGTCCCAACTTGGTGTTAGACAAGGATTATACCTGGAAAACGTTTAAAGGGATCATCACTGACAGAGAAGTGAGTGCATGTTATAACATGTCAGTGAAGGACTTTGAACACTTTGTCATCCATGATCTTTTCAAGGTATGTAGTTTTCTTACTATTCTCATTTTATTTTTTTATGCAATTTAAGGAAAATTTCTAACTCTTCTTCGTCCATCTATTTTTCAAGCCATGTCAAAGTTCTATACTGCGTCCAGCCAAGCCAAGGTGCTCTGTGACGAGGCTAAGGCTGCTAAGGCTAAGAGCAAGAAAATTGAAGGACAAGTTCCTTTTGAAAAAGGGGGAAGTGATCAAGCTGACCGAGGAGCTTACTCGTCTTCAATGAATAAAGAAGAAACTAAGGAATGAGGTGGAAGAGCTCAAGGCAGACTCCATTGAGAAGGAGACTCGTATCAATCACCTTGAGGTGAAATGTCAAGAGTTCACTTCGTCCTTGGAGAAAGCTAAGAAGGAAGTCATTGCAACATTTATGAAGTCAAACGATTACACTAATCGTCTAGACCAATATTATGCTACTGGCTATGAAGACTTTCGCTCTGATACCAAGGAGGCCTACCCTGAGATGGACTTCGACTCCTTCCAAATTCCTACTGCAGCAAAAAGTTCCTTACTTTAGACATGCTCTGAGGACGTTAATGTCATGGATGATGCCTCAACAAGACTTGCTCAGGACACTGCCGAGCTAGCCAAAGACGATCCAAAGTCTGGGGGTAATGCCCCCAGTGGTTTATCCTCATAATGTTTATTTCTTTTTTAGAAAAAATTGTTTATTTTAGTTTGTTGGGAATGCCCGTTGTTTTGGGCTTTATTTTAAAATTTATTTAAATACAATCTCTTCGTCCAAGTTTATGGACGTGCAACAGATACAATGGCTTTCATTGGCTTTGAATAACATAAGGGTTTTTGGACGATGGTCATCTACCCTTCTTTAAATTTTTATGAATGAATGTCTATTTCCATCTTCATTCTTTATTTACTGTTGAACATGTTACTTTGTGTATGAACGAATTTCCTTTATTTACATCGTCCATATTATATTCTATGGTTTTATGTGTGGTCTGTCCACTTATGAAGGCATTTAGCTAGTCCATGTTAGGATAACTTCCTCATGTTCAACATTTTACCATTCTTTATAATTTACAAGTGTAACTCGTCTATGAATGGAATTTCTTTTGCTAGTTTTCTTCGTCCATAGATTTGACTTATAGCTTGCATTATTCTTAGTCCATAGGCCGGATGATTCTTAATTCATCTTTGGGTAAGACGTTTCCAGCATTCACTCGTCTAAAGATTGGATTGTTTAGCTGGTCATATTTATCCATGGATTTTGAATATTCTTGCGTGCACATTTACCTTATCGATTAGTTAGAAGAATATACCTTAGGTTTATTTTCCTTTGCTTTTACCTTATTTAAGGAAAGCTTATAGACGTTATGTCCCCGCGTCCAGAAATTTTGCTCGTCTTGGGCCTTTAGCCTTCTTGTGGATTAGTTTAAATGAGAACTTCAACAACATGAAAATTAGAAATTCACACAACATTATATACATTGGAAATCCATAACACAAATATCGTCCACAAGCATGGCACATGCTTAGAAGCTAGTATCTTAAGGGAATTGAAAATACTTATGTACAAACGGACTAAGTTCATGACTTTGTCCATCATAAATACGTCCATAGACAGTGCACAAATTGGAAACTAATGCACTTTCAACGAATTAAAATACTAAAAAACATGTAATACTAGTAACTAACACAAATAAATATGAGGAAAGTAACACATAACTTCAACTTCGTCTAGGATGATGCTAGTCTAGAATGATTCTTTACTAATAATATCTTCTTAGATGTTCAACATTTCAAGGGTGCTTTAACTTTCGTCCATCTAAGGCTTCTAAGTAATAGGATCCCTGCCTTTTGCAATTGATAATCCTGTAGAGTCCTTCCTAATTAGGTCCCAGTTTTCCATGAGCTAGGTTTATGGTTGCTAAGAAGACCCTTTTTAGGATGAGGTCCCTAATGTTGAAGCGCCTGGGTTTCACCATTGCATTATATTGTCTAGCCATGAGATTTTTATACCTCGTTGTTCTCTGTTCTGCATCCCTCCCTACCTCGTCTCTTAGATCAAGGTTAAGACAAAGTTGTTCTTCATTTTCCCCATCCTTGTAGTTCATCACCCTATGGTTAACCATGTGTACTTCTGCAGGTATGACTGTTTCGCTTCCATAGGCTAATTTGAATGGAGTTTCTCCTATAGGGGTCCTCACAGTCGTCCTGTAGGCCCATAGAACACCTGGTAGCTCGTCTGGCTATACTCCTTTTGCCCTCTCAAGCCGAGTCTTGATGATCTTCAACAATGATCGCTATGCTACTTCAGCATGTCCATTTACTTGCGGGTGGGAGGGTTAGGAATAATAATTCTTTATCCCAAGTTGTTCATAGAAATCTCTGAATGGTGTGTTATTAAACTGCCTTTCATTGTTTGACACCAGTACCCTAGGAACCCCAATTCGGCATACGATGCTCTTCCAGATGAATTTTTTGACATTCTGTTATGTGATCTTTACTAAGGGTTCAGCTTCCACCCATTTAGTGAAATAATCGATCCCCACTACAAAAAAACTTCATCTACCTAGTTCCTATTGGAAAAAGACCCAAAATATCCAATCTCCATACTTAGCACCTTGTCTATAAGGACATACTTAGCTGATCTGATCCTTAGTTTTCTGGCTTCATCTCTTTCCTCTAAAAGCCTTCCATCCCTTAAGTAAGCTACTATCGGGGTCATCCAATTTTCTTCACCTTCTATCTACTGCACCTCTAGAAGACCTATGCTAGGCATGTACTGGACTTCATCAAGCTCATCCACTAATCCATCTGCTGGCATTGCTTTTGCTAAGGCGCCTGCTTCCATGTTTTCCTCCCTTGGAACTTGAAGGAAACTAGCTTCCTTGAATTTCTTAATAAGACACTTCACCTTGCTGAGATACTTCTTCATCCGTTTTTCCTTAGCTTCACATGTTCCATTTACTTAACCTATGATCAACTGAGAGTCTCCTTGGACGACTATTGACTCTGCCCCTAAGGACTTAGCCAATTCCAGCCCTTTAAGAAGGGCTTCATATTCAACTTCATTATTGGTTGTTTGGTACTATAGACGAGCCGCATATTTCAACTTGTCCCCTTTCAGGGATTTCAGTATAACTCTTATTCCTCCTACATATAGTGTGGATGAACCATCTACATAGATGACCCATGTCTTAACTTCATCCATCTCATCTAAATCACCATGATTTGGAGTGAATTATGCAATGAAATCTGCTAAAGCTTGAGCCTTTATTGCACTTCTAGGTTGATACTTGATATCAAACTCACTAAGCTCTATAGCCCATTAGATCAGTCGTCCTGTGGCTTCCAACTTTTTTGTTGCCTTCTTGAGTGGATGATCTGTCAAGACATTGATGACATGAGCCTGGAAGTAATGCCTTAGCTTTCTAGAAGCTGTTATCAATGCAAAGGCCAACTTCTCCATCATAGGATATCGTCCTTCTGCCCCCCTTAGTGCCCAACTTGTATAATAAACAAGCTTCTGTACTTTCCCTTCTTCCCTAATTAATGCCGAACTTACTGCATGTGGGGACACTACTAAGTATAAATATAATTCCTCACCTGGTATAAATGGACTTAGTAGTGGAGCCGTGGTAAGATAGACCTTAAGATCTTGGAAGACCTTCTGACACTCATCCATCCATTCAAATGTCTTCTTGAGAACTTAGAAAAATGGCAAACATTTGTCAGTAGCTTTCGAAACAAACTTGTTAAGGGCTGTAACTTATACAATGAGGGATTGGACTTCCTTAACATTTCTTAGTGGCTCCATGTTCAATATCGCTTGAATTTATTAGGATTTGCTTCAATTCCCCTCTATGAAAGCATAAATCCTAGGAACTTTCCTGACGAAACCCCGAAAGCACACTTGCTTGGATTCAGCTTCATGTTATATTGTCTAAGCGTGTCAAAAGTCTCTTGTAGGTTGTCCAGATGTTTCTTCTCGTCCAAGCTTTTCACCAACATGTCATCCACGTATACTTCTACATTCTGTCCTATTTGTGGATGAAATATATGATTGACCAGCCTCTTATAGGTTGCCCTCACGTTCTTCAGACCGAAGGGTATCACTTTGTAACAAAATAGGCCTTGACTGGTAATGAAGGATGTCTTCTCTTGATCTGCTTCATCCATCTTTATCTGATTATAACCTGAGAAGGCGTCCATGAAGCTTAGCAATTGATGACTTGCTATTGAGTCTACCAACTGGTCAATGCGTGGCAACGGATAGTTATCCTTGGGGCAAGCCTTGTTCAAATTAGTGAAGTCTACACACATTCTCTACTTGCCATTAGCCTTCTTGACCATCACTACATTAGTTAACCAATCCAGGTAATAAACTTCCCGAATAAATTCTGCTGTGGTTAACTTCTAGACCTCTTTCTTGATAGCATTATCTCATTTAGGAGCAAAAATCTTCTTCTTCTGACGAACAGGCTTGGAGGAAGGATATACATTCAAACGATGGGTAATGACACTTGGGTTAATTCCAGGCATGTCTTCATGGCTCCACGCAAAAACATCATTGCTCTTCCTTAAGAACTGGACGAGGTCTTGCTTCGTCTTCTCTTCCATACTTGTACCAATTCTAGTAAACCTTTTAGGGTTACCTTCGTCCAGAGGAACATCTTCCACTACTTCAATGGGCTCTGCAACAACCCTTCTCTCCTCTATATTCATTGTCTACACATGCTCGTCCATAGACAACATGGCTAAGTAACATTCTCTAGCGGCTAACTGATCTCCTTGCACTTGCCCTATTCCATAATCTGTTGGAAACTTGACATATAGGTGGTAGGTAGATGTTATTGCCTTCTAATTATTCAAAGTTAGTCATCCAATGATGGCATTGTAGGAAGACAAACAATCTACGACGAGGAAATTTACTTCTTTGGCTATCTGCTGTGGATACACCCCTACCACGACGGGTAGAGTAATAGTGCCCATTGGTTGTACCTTCATTCCTCCAAATCCAACTAAGGGCGAATTCACTAGACGAAGTTGGTCTCGTACAAGTCTCATCTGCTAGAAGGCAGTATAATATAAGATATCTGCTGAACTCTCATTATCTATCAACACCTTTCTAGTCGTGTAGTTTGCAATGAGCAAAGTTATAACGATCGCATCGCCATGTAGATGATGGATCCTTCCAGCATCTTCGTCCGTGAAGGTAATAGCCTGTTCATCTGCCCCCTTCGTCCTTGGTGGTTATCCAGAGAGTTGGACGTTCTGCACCACCTTTAGATAAGTCTTCCTTGACTTGGAAGATTATCCTACTGAAGTTTCTCCTACAATCGCTCTTATTTCTCCAAGTGGGGGCCATGATGGCTCTTCTACCTTTTTCTTTAACTTCTCATCCTTATGATCTTGTCCAAGAAAATTCCTCAACTTTCCTTGCCTAATGAGATTCTCAATCTGCTGCTTCAAGTCTTAACATTCGTTCGTATCATGCCCATGATCTCTATGGAAACGGCAATACTTGTTCTTATTGCGCTTGTTTGGATCTCCCTTCATCTTCTTTGGCCACTTCAAGGATGGATCGTCCTTGATCTGCATAAGTACTTGATCAAGCGGAATGTTCAAGGGCGTGTAATGCAAATTTTGTCCTAAAGACAAAACTACATTCTTGTTGTCTCTATCCTTCTTCTCCCTCGTCCGAGCCTTCTTTAGATGAGGGCCTTCTTTAGGATGACGTGGAAGCTCTGCTTCCATCCGCTTTGCTCTCTTCCTCTTCTTGGCAATGATCGCATCTTCTACATTCATGAAGCTTTGGGCTGAATGGAGGAGTTCAGCTATGGTCTGCGGTTCTTGATCATAGAGCTTGTGGATGAATAAATCTAAGCTAACTCTATTATGGAAGGCTGCTAACAACAGCTTGTCATCCATTTCAATTACTGTCAAGGCTTCCCTATTGAAACGAGTGATGAAGGATTGCAAACTTTCATTATCTCCTTGCTTTATAGTTAGCAAGCTGGACGAAGAACGCTTATGCCTTTGACCTCCAATGAAGTTATTGACAAATAACTTACTCAACTCCTCGAAAGAACTAACAGTGTTCGAAGGTATCTTACTAAACCACACTTGTGCTGGCCCTTTAAGGGTGGTTGGGAAGGCTCTACACATTCTGGAACCCCTTGAAGGTGCATTGTGGTCTTGAAGGTCGCAATGTGATCACATGGGTCACACATTCTATCATACGAATCCAACGAAGGCATCTTAAACTTGGAAGGCAGGGGATGACTATTGATGGAAGTTATGAATGGGGAATCGGTTCGATGAACTAAATCATCTACATGATTCGTCATTCTCATATTTTCCCTCATCTCGTCCATGGCCTTCCTTATTTGATCCATCTCCTTCTCCAAGTGTGGCACCCTACACAAAGCTGTACCCCTTGAATGATTCTCGCGCTCAACATTTTCTTATTCTCTAACTTCTTGACTTTGAGCTACCCTTCCACACACCGTTCAGGACGTTGCCTTTGGTTGATCTCTTAAGTCAACTCCTGATTCTGACGGGTTAGTTTTGCCATGGCAGCTGCCATGGACTGCATTTGTTGGACGGAAGGCGGTTGCATAACCGATGTTGACTGGTGAGCGCGATTAGGGTGGCTGGAAGCATTTCCACTCTCCTAATGGCGTGGACTAGTGGCCATTGACCTTGTCCAGACCATACAGCCTTTTGTCAAAGAAAGATAAATTGCAAAACACAAATTTAATCTTTCCCCACAGACGGCGCCAACTGATGATGCATAGAAAATCAGTAGGCTGAATGCTCTGGGCTTCAATGGGCTTGTGGTTGCTTGGAAGGCCTAAAAAGAAAGAAACGCAAGATCAAAGGTGACCGGGGTGAACCGGCCAATAACCCTCCGATGCTTAAGTTAGTTTTCTCTTTAGAACTCAAGAATTCCAACTTTAGGAGTGGGGGAAACTTACCTTCATTTGATATGGATGAATCCTTTTATAGTGAGTTTTAGAGTGGTTACTTGTTTAGTAACTTCCTTATCGTGAATGGAAGTTAGAAGGTTTAGACTTAGGGTTCGTTTGTTTTGGCTTCAAACCATTTCAGGAAATAATTTTCCGTAAAACCATGTGTTTAGTTGTGCATGGAAAATAGAATTTTCCGGAAATCCATTTCATTTGACCGTAAAATAGCAGCTTTGACCCGGAAATGGTTTTACGTTTCTATTTTACCTTCAAACCATTTCCAGAGAGAGAGAGAGAGAGAGAGAGAGAGAGAGAAAGAAGAGAGAGTAGAAAGCCTTTTAGCTCATGACCGATCGCGCCACAAGGAAAGCCGAGATCGCCGAGATCGCCGAGATCGTCCCGCCGAGATCGTCTGCCGAGATCACCGAGATCGTCCTGCCGAGATCGTCCGCCGAGATCGTCCGCTGAGATCGCCGAGAAATTGATGGCTTCCTCTCTTCCTCCAAAGCTTCGATCTTTACCTTCTCTTCCGATGAAATTGATGGCTTCGATCACTCCGATTTGAAGAGAATGGATCGTTGGGTTATGGCCTGTGAGTCAGTGGTGGTAGGGATCGGTGGTGTGGGTCCTTGGGTTGTGGGCTGTGGCCGGTTGTGTGGGTTTTTATTGGGTTGTGGTGGGTTTGTTGATAGCCATTGTTGATGTGGATGGGTTGTTGAGCTGGATTTGTGGTGATGTTGGTTGTTTTTTTTTTTTAATCAGAGTTGTTGTGGTGGCAAGTGGTGGTTTGTTGATGTGGGTGGGTTGTTGAGGTGGGTTTGTGGTGGTTTTTTTTTTTTTTTTTAATCAGAGTTATGGTGGTGGCAGGTGGTGGTTTGTTGATGTGAGTGGGTTGTTGAGGTGAGTTTGTGGTGGTGGTGGTGGTTTTTTCTGATATACAATTTGTTTGGAAGACGAGAAAATAGCTGAGAAAATGTGAAAAATTTGTAGGAAAATAGCATTTTCAGAATGTTACCAAATACATGAAAATATTTTCTAGAACAATTTTCATAATGCAACCAAACACTTAAAAATATTTTCCTTTTCCGAAAATAGCATTTCCAGAAAATATTTATTTTTCGGAAAATATTTTACATTGAACCAAACACAACCTTAACTTCCATAACTGCTATGAAAGTTAGAAAGGTCAGACTCATCTTCCACAACTGCTATGGAAGTTAATAACTTAGTGGGAAGTTATAGTAATGAACAAGGATTTTGCTCATACTTCAAAATAGTAGAACGAGGTTTGAATTATAAGTTCTTGAACATAAATTTATTCTGATAATTTCTAAGTGTTGGGAGGTCATCTAGGTGCTTCCATGCTAGACGACCTTCTTACATTTGGATGACCTTCTTATACTTGGATGATCTTTCTGGACTTGGACGACATTATGGACAAACTGGAGATGGTTCAATTTTTGGTTCACCATAAACTTTATTATTCATTTTTTCATAAATATTATGCCCCTTTCTCTAATTCATCTCTCCCACTGACGCCACCTTATTGCGTGGACCACAAAACCAGGAAAGGAAAAAAACATACTAAACCAACTAAGTTGTGAGATGAATTCTAGTTATACTTAGTGTAATTTTAAAAGAGTTACACATATTTAGTAAAATAATAAATCTTTACTAGAATAATTTTATCATTTACTAGTTAATAGGTCAATGAGTCAATTATATAAAAAAGAAATTCAAATGCTTAATTGATATATATTTCATAAGATTTATTCCCTCTTTGAGACACACTAAGAGCATTCTTATCAAGGAATGCAAAAAATTTAGCATTTACTATCTCAAATCCTAATTTTATAACATATAACCCCCCACTTTACAACATCCCTTCCATCAAAACTTCTATTTTTTTTAACATTCCATTTAAATATTGTTTCTTTATTATTTTTTAATAATTTTTTTATTTTTTCTCTCTCCTCTGTCTCTCTCTTTCTCACAGCACCGCCGGCGCCACACTGCCACATCCACTCACCACCACCACCACTGGTATAACAAAACCCAACAGCCACCACACCCAACAGCCAATAACCACCTCACCCAGCAGCCAACAACCACCACAAACCCATCACCCATAAACCCACCACACAAACCCAACCACAAACCACCACAGCACAGCCATAGCCACCATCACCGGCGGCACCCACAACCTCTGCAAATCGGGATTCCCACCACCCAAAACCAAATCAAAAACTCAACAAACTAACATCAAAACCACCAATCAAACCCAATACCACCACAAATCACAAACCCATGTTAGAAATCACAAACCAAAAATTAAAAAGAGCATATTTTTGAAATTTCTCACCCAAAATCAAATCACAAAACCCACCCAAACCCAGCCACACCTGTCGAAACCCAGCCATGCTTGCCGAACCACCGCAACCCAGCCACCCAGATCAACAGCAGAGACCCACAAACCACTAACTCGACCTCATCTTCTTCACGGTTTCGCCAAACCACTACCACCATGGTTTTCAGTTTTGGATGCCGGTGAATGAAGAAAAGAGAAAAAAAAGAAGAAAAGAGAAAGAGATATGGTTGGAGAGCAGACGGAAGAAAGCCAAGAAAATGAGAAAGAAAAAATATAAGAAGAAAAGTAAGCGGGCCCCACGGAATAAAAAATAATATAATTTTTGGCATTGATGAACAGTGCGGTTTCATATTTGAAACCGCATTGTTCATCAATGCCAAAAATTATAGCATTTAAAACTCTTGATGAAGCAAGTTTTTGGATCAAAAATGCTAAAAAAAAAACATCTTTTAACATTTAAAACCCTTAATGAGAATGCTCTCACCCAAGCCCAAAACCTTTATTTTCCTGTTCTTATCTCTCTTTTTTTTCTCTTTCTTTCTCCTCACTCAGTCTTTTCACACTTTCTGCTCTCCTCTTTTTCTTCTTTTTTATTTTTTATTTTTTATTTTTATGTCAACTTCTCATCTTTCTCTTTATCTTTACTTTTGCTTTTCTATTTTTTTCCTCTTGATTTTTCTCCACCTCCACTTCACACTTTCTAGCCGGGTTCTTTTTTGTCTTCGTCTGCATTTTTATTTTTTCCCCTCTTTTCGTCAAACTCAATAGTCAGTATCTCCAACATTAGCCACCGTGTTGCCACCATAAACCGCTCACCCAGTCCCTACCACCACACCTCTTCCGACAATAGATTTCAGTGGTTCTCAATTTTTTTTTTCTTTTTAAAATTAACGTGATTTTTTTGCCCGAAATGGCCGAAATAAGCAAAAATCGCAAGTACACTCCGAAACTGTCCGATATTTGAAGCGAAACGAAACGGGGCTGTTTATGTGCTGGATTTGAGTACTGGTACCGTAAGAAATCAACTCCGCTGGTTTTGTTGTGTGAATATATTATCTATAATGCATTTTGGTGGGTTTTGCATAACCCACTGAGAATGATCTTAGTCCTCAGCATATTATTTTCTCCTTCTTGTGATCAGTACGGTTTAGTCTTAAGTGTTGGTGGCTTTTGTAAGAACACCATCACATTGTTTGTAAACAAAAAATACCCGGTTCTGAGTCACACCCATGATTACAATAAAAGATATTCCGGATCACATTCTTGGTAGATGGTGCCGACTACTTTTCAACCCTATATACAAATGGTATTACAAGCACTCTTTCTTCTCAAAGGCTGCCCTATGCATTTCAGGTAATATTTTTTCTCAAGATAAGCTTTGACTAGCTCTTAATCATTTAGTTTACAGTAATACGAAGAAAAATTTCTTTAATGATTTTCCAGGTTTAGTTTTCAGCCATGGCATGGTCGAATTTGCAGTGATAAAAATCTTAGAGTGCTACCTCTCATATACTTGGACCAAGCAACATCTTGCAAAATTGACCGCAATTATTAATCTTCAAGATGGTGTATCGGCCGTATCAGCAGTTATTGTTGCTCATATTGCAGATTCTTGTGTAGGTCGTTTCAATATGATTCTCCTCTCCACCTTAACCTATATAACGGTAAGTCTGTGTTTAGGGTATATTACCTATTTGGTTAGGTCGGGTATTAATTCATTTACTTTTTCAAATGTATCGGTTTAGTCTTTAATTTTTTAGTATTTTGTCAACATTGTCCTTAAAAAATGCCAAAATAATTGACGGTTAAAATAAAATATTATTTTTATGTCACATAAATTGTTAGAGTATTTTTATCAAGTGTGCCAAATGTCACACCAAAAAACCCCCTCACATGAGATGTTTTAAATACTATAATATTTAACACACATGAACTTAATAAAAAAAATGCTAAAAAAAAAAATTTATTCATTTTTTCTCTCTTCTTTATCACATTCTTTCTTCTCTCTCTTTCTTTTTTCTTCTCCAAAATTTCCACGTCTCCCTCTTTCTTTTCTTTTTCTGTCGCTTTCTTTGTGCCTCTTTCTCTCTCTCTTCTTTTTTATCTGCCTAGGCTGTTGCCATTGAGATTGACAGTTGCCGTGGAGTTCGGCCTCACTGATAAGGTCGACTGGTGGAGACCGCATGTGAGTTTGTGCGTTTTTTTATTTATTTATTTTTTTTTTGTGTGTGTGTGTGTGTGTGTGTGTGTGTGTGGATTCCATGTGATTGTGGGTGGTGGTGGATCGCATTTGATTATGGGCGAGTTCGTTCTTTTCCCTTTTTTTCAAGTTCTTTTCTCTCATTTCTCTCCGTATATTGGGTTGTATAAATGGAGTTGATTCATCTCTTCATTTTTTTTAGAGTTTTGTGTGTGTGTATGTTTTTTTTTTTTTTTTTTTTTTAAGTAGTATTGGGTGGTGGTGGCAACTGGTGGATTGTTGTTGGTGGTGGCGGGTTGTACCTGTGGGTGGTGGCGGCGGACTGTGTTTGTGTGTGGTGGTGGGTTCGTTATAGTTCTATGCTTGTGTTCAAGGGCGTATCCAGAATTTTTTACATGGTGGGGCCGATTTTCGACAACGATGATTATCATTGTTGTATGGACAATTTATATTTTTAGGTTGATATGGAGCTTCTTTGAGATAAGCTTGTTGGATTTCATCTTGTTTGTTGATAGGAAATTCACATATTTGTTTACGTGATCTTGGATCACGATCTATCTCTTCAAATTGAATTCTTGAACATTTGGAGGGGTGTTCATCATGCATTGAAGTATCAACATTTAAATCTACAGCCACATTTGTTTCTATAGCCACAGGTGTCCTAAATTTTGAATTGCTAACATCATTTTTCTTAAAGAATGCATCAATTGTTTTTCGTTTGCTCATAATTCTTTTAGCTTTAAGAATATGACTCAAAAATTAACCTGAAAAGAACTTAAAAGAACTAAATAAACAAATCAATCAAAAGTATAAACAAACAACATAAACCAAATACCTAGACTCTGTGACAGACTCACGGCTCACTACTCCAATTTCCTTCCATAGATTAAAATTTTTTATTTTTTTTTATTATAATTTACTTACACAATGCAAGCTGGCAAGCCCCACCTAGCCCCCACTCAAGGGACAAGACAAACAACACAAAAGCCAAAAGGGAAAAGACTGGTCTGAGTCTCAGAGTCAATTGATCAAATAATAAAGTATACAATAACAACAAACACAAAAAGACAAAAAACAAAGTAATAAGTATAAATTGCTTTGCTGGCAAAGGGAAATCACATACTGACATACACATATTTCATATTTGATATTTCTATTCAAGTATCAGTATTTAGTTCAGTACTTAAGTTGTAGAGAAAAATAGAGAGAAGTCAAGCAAAAAGTGAATGAGATACCTTGAGGAGGCAGTGGCGTCACGGTGAGCTGGTGGAGGCAGCAGCATCACGGTGAGCCGGCGAGGTTTTTAAGGCAGTTAGGCAGAGGCATGAGCCGGTGAGTGTGACACTATTGGAGTTGGAGGCGTGAACTAAGAAGGTAAAAAACTAAGGGTAAGGACGTAAGGCAAAGGCGTGAGGTGAGGCGTGAATGAAGATTGTTCATTTGTTCTCTCTTTTAGATTGTTCAAACGGTGAGGATTGAATGCCTTTTGTTTGTGTTTAATTAGGTATTTTAGATTTTGGTTCAGGCTAGGCTGGAAGTGTTATGGTTTAAAAAAGAATAATTTGTTTGCTTAGGGAATTGGGGCTGGCTGGTGGGGCTGGATGTGGGCCAAGTTTTTTGGTGGGGCTTGAAGTTGTATTGGACTAAAAGTTTAGAACTCTAGAGAAATGGTTGAGAAAAATATGGGGGGGCCGGATCTTAACTCTTGGGGGGGCCAATGTAATTTTTTGACATAGTTTACTGGAAATTTGAAAAATTTTGGGGGGGCTAAGGAGCCAAGTGGCTCCGCCCCTGCTTGTGTTTGTGTATGGTGGTGGGTTTTTATTTTGTATTTTTTTATATTGATGGTTTTTTTAATATTTTTATATATAGAATTGAAAAATATAAGATGTGATAAACGGTGAATTATAAAATGGTGTGTTAAAATAATAAAGTATACTTTTTGGTGTGTCAAAATGACATATTTATAGAACACCTAATGAAAATGCTCTTATGTAGGCTTTTAAAACATTCTATTTAGAGCATCTCTAGCAGATTCTCCATATTTTTGTACTGTTTTGAGAATGAACAGTAATTTTTACCTTTTAACTACCCACTTTTTCAAATACACTTTCCAACAGATTTTCTATCCTATTCTCTATCTCATTTAAATATTATTTCTTCAATCATTCTTTATTCTTTTTTTATCATCATTTATTCTTCCTATATTCATTCCCAACAATTATATTTTTCAATGAAAAGTGTTATATTCACAACATTTTTTCGCAATACTTCACAAGAATCACATCAAAATCTTTTGTGGAAAGTTGTTACTAGTTCTAATTTGAACCCACTGTTGAAATTATTTTTTTACTCACCAATATTAACTAATAACAATCTATTACTTAAAATTTATTGTGAAAATATTATGATAGCTGTGGGGTCATGGGCCCAAAATCATACAATGGGGCGTGGGGCTTTGGCCGAGAGCATGGTAGTCCGAGTCCAAGAAGGAATATCTCCTCGGACCAGCTAAAGCACGATCAGATATAAGTCTTAAATGGTCAGAGTGACCTTCCAGGAAGTTCTAAAGGATAGGAACTCAGGAATATCTAAGGGAAATCTGCTAACACTGCATTTATGTGGACAAGACCCCTGAACAGTGTTATCTCGGTTACTGCAACTCACAGAATGCCAGAGAGAGTGTCTGATGGGACAGGCACTCAAGTATAGACTTGGATGATCAATAAGTGGAAGGCCAAGATCGTTCAAAGAGGACTATATAATAGGAGAAACCCACCATGAAGAGAGGATCTTGGGATTAACAGAGAAAGCACTGTAGCAATCTCAAGAACTCCTGTAACCATTCTCATTCAATATTTACTAGAACAAAGCTCTTCGGATTGTGCCGAGAACAAACTTTCTTTGGTAAACTCAGTTCATCTCTGTTTGATTGTCATGAACACCATATTAACTATTATCCATGCACTAAAGCCTAGCTCTTTGATCCACTCTCTACAAATTTATTGTACTGGGCTCACTGGTCCAAGATCCTATACAC
Source organism: Notholithocarpus densiflorus (assembly GCA_030021035.2). NCBI lineage: Eukaryota > Viridiplantae > Streptophyta > Magnoliopsida > Fagales > Fagaceae > Notholithocarpus > Notholithocarpus densiflorus. Next base: position 137,035 of record JARYZH020000142.1, on the reverse strand, counting down.
CTTGGGCTTGGGTTGCAAAACGTGTCCCTACAATAGCATTTCTCAATTAAAATTTTTTATTTTTTATATTATTTTTCCTTTCTTTCAATTCATTCTCATCCATTAGTTTTCATTTCTTTTTTTCTTTTTCTTTTTCTTTTTTTCTTGTTTTTATCCTCCACACACGTGTCCAGTCTATCTCTATCCTCCCCCCCACCCCTTCTTTTATTTTCTTTTTCTCCATCACATTCAAGAACACTCCGGGCTCTCTCTTTCATTCTCTAGCTCTTTTTTTTTATTATTATTTTTTATTTCTACTTGATTCTAGAACACTTTCTAGCATGATCTTTTGACTTCTATTTCTACTTCTATTTTCTTTCCTCTTCAACTCACTTCACACACACACACAGCTGACATGGCCTTCGTCTATAAATTAAGAGAACTACTGTATTAACTTCAAAAAAATTTTGGAAAAGTTTTATGTTTAGAGAAGCTGTTGGAGGATGAACAGTGTGTGAACAATGGCATTTTATCTCCAAAAAATAGAGATACAGCATCTGTTGGAGATGCTCTTACACCTCAAAAAACATGTTTATTTTCTTGTAACTTCCGCGACATTAATACTATTGTCATGATATCTAAATTTGAAACATTTTTTTAGTTTGATGTCCAAATTATAGTTAGGATCTTTTTAAAGTTACATGGACCTAGAGATATATTCTCATGCATTACAAAATATTCCCATTGGCTCAAGAGGTTTCACAGAAATCCAATTGTCATTTCCTTTTGTATTTGTTGGAAATAAAACAAAATACTAATGGGTCTTTCCTCACTTACTCTCACAAACACTCACACATTACTTAGTGTATAGAAGAGATTCACACTCACAAATTAAATAAAGGGAGAGAGAGTAGAGAGGGAAGAGTTAGAACTCTTTAAAGCTTTGTATTTCTCTTCAACTCTTGCTTAGAACTTGATGGATGAATGAGTTTATATGGTACACCATCCAACCTTTAACTTCCACTACATTTATTTTTCTAACTCTTACATTCATAAATCCCACACATAACTTCAATAAACTTCCCACTACATTAACTTATGAAACTCACACTTATTTATGAGAGATTAATTAAAAACAAATTTAACTTCTAACATCCCCCCTTAAACTTGTTTTCTTGATTACTCCAAATAAGGCTCGCAGCTTGTTGAATGTGTCATACTTGAGTGGTTTAGTGAGTATATCTGCAACCTAATCATGTGACTTCACGAACTCAAGATGAACTTCCTTTCTTGCAATACATTCTCGAATAAAATGATACCTTGTGTCAATGTGCTTGCTTCGGTCATGAAAGACTAGATTCTTTGCAAGAGCTAGTGCTGACTTATTGTCCACAAATATCTTCGTAGCTTCTTCTTGAAACATCTGCAACTCTTTCAATAAACTTCTAAGCCAAATTGCATGACAAACACCAGAGGTAGCAACAACGTACTCAGCTTCACAAGTAGAAAACGTCACGATTGGCTACTTTTTGGGCAACCATGTAAATGCAGTATCACCCATATAGAATACAAAACCAGTAGTACTCTTTCTATCACCTGTGTCTCCGGCCCAATCACTATCACTGTAGCCAACAAGTTTAAAATCTTTAGAAGGTGAATACAACAGTCTGTAATCCAGTGTACCTTTTAAATAGCGAAGAATTCTCTTGGCAGTCTTCAAATGAGTCATCGTCGGTGCTTCCATGTAACGATTAACTAGTCCAACGCCAAAAAGAATGTCCGGTCTTGTGCATGTTAGATACCTCAAACTTCCGATCAAACTCTTGAAAAGTGTTGGATTAACCTTCCCTTCATCGTTATGCTTTGACACCCATCCTCTATTTGCTTCACTTTAATGCCCAGATAATAGGCCATAAATCCAATATTTGTCATTTCAAACTCCTTAGTCATTTCTTTCTTGAAGTCTTCAAACATACTTGGATTGTTGCCTGTAACAATCAAATCATCTACATACAGACAAACAATTAAGATATCTCAATTTTTATGCACCTTACAATAAAACGCATGTTCATGTGGGCATTTAAAAAACCCATTAACCTGGAAGTATTTGCCAATTCTACTATTCCAATCTCTATTGAATCATAAAGATCCTAGAGACTTCTCATTTTTCTTGGTCTTTCACTAGGACTTCCTTCTAGTAAAGATGATGATGATGGACTTTCATGAATGGGGGATGATGCTCTTGGTGATGGAGGTGGAGTGATAGGCTCTTCGTGAACTTCATTCCCTTGATCTTCCTCTTCAGATAGAGGAAAGAAATCATACTTCTCCTCTTCTTGGGTGCTCCAATCCTATGTGCCTTCTTTGTCGACTTCCACATCTTGACTAACAATGACTTTTCCAGTGCTCGGATTATAGAGCTTATAGCCCTTAGAGCTTGGATCATAGCCAATGAACACATACTTCTTGCTTTTATCATCTAGCTTGGATCTCTCTTGATCTGGTACATGTGCAAATGCAATGCTCCCAAACACATGAAGATGGGAAACTGTAGGCTTCTTCCTACTCCAAGCTTGTTGTGGGGTTTTTTTTTGTACACTTCTTGTGGGGCAATGATTGGACAAATAGATTGCACAATCTATAGCTTCTGCCCAAAATTCTTAGGTATTTTCTTGCTCTTCAACATGCTTTTGGTCATATTAAGAATTGAACGATTTTTTCTTTCTGCTACACCGTTCTGTTGTGGTGACCTTGGAACTGTTAGAGGGCGGCGAATCCCATTTGCTTCACAAAATTCTTTGAATTCATTTGATGTGAATTCATCTCCTATATCAAATCTTAAGGCCTTAATTTCATAGCCATTCTGCTTTTCTACAAATGCCTTAAATTTCTTAAATGCACCAAATGCTTCAAATTTTTTCTTCAAAAAATAAACCCACGTTTTTCTACTAAAATCATCAATAAAGAGAAGAAAGTAGTTACTTTTACCAAGTAATGATGGCTTGATGGATCCATACACATCAGTATGAACAAGTTGCAATGGCTTGGTTGCTCTTGTACTAGCTTCTTTCGGAAAGCTCTTCCTTGATTACTTGCCAAGGAGACATCCTTCACAAAGCTGGTTAGGATGCTCAATGGAAGGCAGTCCTCTCACCATCTTCATCTTTGTCAACAACTATAGTCCTCCAAAGTTTAAGTGCCCAAATCTTAGATGCCAAAGCCAAGAAGAATCTTTAAAACATGCCTTCAGACATCTAATAACATCAGTTTGAATATTTAACAAGAACATTCTATTTCTTTTCATAGGCACATTAGCTATCATATTATTTCGATGATCCTTTATTAAGTAACTACGATCTTTCAACTGGATATCATAGTCTTTTTCAAGGAGTTGTCCCAAACTCAAAATATTAGTTTTCATGCTTGGCACATAATATACATCAGAAATAAATTGATGATCTCCATTCTTTAAACGGATAAGAATTTTACCTATCCCCTTCACTAAAACTTTGGATGAGTCACCAAAGGTAACACTCCCGACCATCGATTCATCAATCTCCATAAACATCCTTTTATTCCCACACATATGGTTGCTAGCACCAGAGTCAAGATACCACGCACCATTTTCTTCTTTGTCTTCTTCTTTGTATGCCAACAACAAAGTCGGCTCCACTTCTTCATTTTTATCTTCAGCATAGTTAGCTTTCTCCTCAATAGTGTTAGCGGCATTTTTACATTCAGAAGCATAATGCCCATACTTTTGAAAATTATAACATTTGATATTAGACTTATCATACCTTCTTCTATATGGTCTTGAGAAACTTCCTCTTCCACGATCTCTTGTGGATTGTGAACTTTGACCCCTCTCTTCATGATTGGGAGAGTTTTGACCATTCCCTCCTCCAGATCCTCTCGCTCTACCACGTCCATGTCCTTGGCCTCTTTGGCTACTTTCATGCCAGCCTTTCTCATTCAAGGTGAGCTTTGCTTGTAGGACTTGCTCTAAAGGCTCTTACTTCTTCTTATTGAGCCTTTCTTCATGGGCTTGTAATGATCCCATGAGCTGGTCAATGGTCACTGACTCCAAGTCTTTTGATTCCTCAATTGCTACAACAATATAGTCAAACTTAGAAGTTAATGACCGTAGAATTTTTTCTACCACACAGACATCATCCAAGTTCTCACAACATCTCTTCAATTGATTTACAATTGCCAACACCCTTGAAAAATAATCTGAAATAGATTCAGATTCTTTCATGTGCAAACCTTCAAACTCGCCTCTCAATGTTTGAAGGCGAAATTTCTTCACTTTATCAACTCCCGTTAGAGAGTTTTTAAGAATCTCCCATGCTTGCTTTGATGAAGTTGCATTTGCAACTTTCTCGAACATAGTTTCATCCAAACCTTGATAGATCAATGTAAGAGCTTGTTGACCTTTCTTTCGAACTTTTTGCAAGGCTTCCTTTTGGTTTGGGGTCAAAGATTCTTCATCTTGTGACTCCACAACCTCCCATGCATCTTGGGATCCGAGCAACGCCTTCATTCGGATACTCCAATTTTCGAAGTTTTGTTTGGTAAGTCGAGGAAATTGGAACGACACCATCCCATTAGCAATAGCCATTATCACCACGAACCGATTGGCTCTGATACCACTTTGTTGGAAATAAAACAAAATACTGATGGGCCTTTCCCCAATTACTCTCACAAACACTCACACAGATTGGATCTGATACCACTTTGTTGGAAATAAAACAAAATACTAATGGGCCTTTCCCCACTTACTCTCACAAACACTCACACACTACTTAGTGTATAGAAGAGACTCACACTCACAAATTAAATAAAGGGAGAGAGAGTGGAGAGGGAAGAGTTAGAACTCTTTAAAGCTTTGTATTTCTCTTCAACTCTTGCTTAGAACTTGATGGATGAATGAGTTTATATAGTACACCATCCAACCTTTAACTTCCACTACATTTATTTTTCTAACTCTTACATTCATAAATCCCACACATAACTTCAATAAACTTCCCACTACATTAACTTATGAAACTCACACTTATTTATGAAAGATTAATTAAAAACAAGTTTAACTTCTAACAGTATTGTAGGGATTAGTGCTGTTAGGCTTCTCAATCAACGCTGGAATTTATGTGGGATTACTGGCTGTAGCATTGGGCAAATCTGGTTGTGATCCAGTTTTAAAAGACTTTCTTGCTGATCATTTGAGCGGGAAGAAAGATCTTCACAAAGACGAGGAAAGAATAGAGGCTCGTAGAAAGGTTTGGTGGCGCATTGCTTGGTTTTTAGGCGCGATCATTGGCTTTTTCGTGTTTAAAACTACTACTTTATGGAGAATAATTTTCTTGGTTTCCATCCTGGTTATGGGAGCAAGTCTTTTAATATTTTGGATTGGCTTCTTCTATTACGACCAACATGACCTAGTGCAGACCCCCCTTAATATTTGTTATAGAGTCTTTATGACGGCTATATCCAAACGGCATCTTAGCTACCCCTCTACAACAAATGAGTTTCACGAGAACCGTACTGGTGGAATATTTTTGTGGCTAGAAGTTCGAGTTTTCAGGTAGAGTGCTCTCTCTCTCTCTCTCTCTCTCTCTCTCTCTCTCTCTCTCTCTCTCTCTCTCTCTCTCTCAGTGGGTAAAATGATGAATGCAGGTGGTTAGATAAAGCTGCTATAATGAGTTCGGAAGAAGAAGGTCATGGGATGTTTTGCACAGTTGAAGAAGTGAGTGATGTAAAGCGCCTTTTGACAATGATACCTATGTGGGCGAACTTTATGGCCTATTGCTTAATTAAAGCCACCGGAGACACTTTCTTTATTGAACAAAGTAACAACCTTAAAATGCGTGGTAGTATAGGTGTATTGTTTCTCCTGCAGGAATTAGTAAGATTCTGTATACAAATACCGTTTAGGTGGGAGAAAGTAAGACAGAAATGTGGCCCACTTATGAAAATAGGTGCTGGGATGGTTTGTTCTATCGCATGTTGTACTGCAGCTTGGCAAGTGGAAGTCCGTAGATTGCATTTAATAAAGAAAGAAAGAACTGATCCTGATGAAGAACAGACTATTTCCATGACTGTCTACAGCTTACTTCCACAATTTCTTTTGTTTGCACTAATGGAATCACTTGCGGAAGATGGGCTGGAGGAATTCGTGGGTGACCACATCCCTGTTTCAATGAGGAGGTACGGGTCTGTGTTTAATGAATGTGTATTGAGTTTTGGATATTTCTTGAGCATACCATTACTTTTACTATTTAGAAGCTGGTTCAGCGATACCATAAACAAGAGTCACCTACAAAGGTATTATCTATTTTTAGTAATATTCAGTTCCATTTTCTTTGGCATTTATGTGTATCTTTCACCTATGTATGCCCGCATGGAAGTAATTCCATCGGAGTCGAAGGATATGGAATTACTTGAATTGGAAGATGGTGCCAGAGACCAAATAGAATTCAAGCCTACTAAAAGCTCCTTTTCCAACCGATGGAAAAGGTTGGTTAATGTAACAACTGCAACTCGCCGCTTTTACTCGCCTTTAGCAACTGTAAAGGGTATGCAATCAGCAACAGCAGTGCAATACCATGAGTCTATGGAGGAGGAACTCCCTTTGCGGTCCCATTATCCATCTACTGAAGATGGGGAGTTAGTCCCAGATGATGAGCCAGGTAGCCTACAAAACTCATTAGCGGAAACTGAGATAGTCCCCGATGATTAGCCAATTAGCCTACTGAATTTGGACGATCTTGTGTATATTTGCATATTTCATGTGATCAAAGCTTCATAGACCATAGCAGTGTAGTAGAGTAAACCCCCTTCCCCAAAACATATTATTGTAATCTGATGTAAAATTTCTTAGAAATGTTGACGTTGTTGTAAAAGTTTCTGTATAAAAATTAAACCTTTCATTAGTTTTGAACTTGTTGAATTTAGAATGGCATTTTAAATCTCTCTAAAAAAAAATTATTTTATATAAATTATGTACTGTATAATATTGTACATAAATTATATACGGTATAATATTGTACAAAGAGGACCTATATATAGAGTTAAATGCATCCAGTTGTTAAAATACCGATTGTCCTAAAAGTTTAAACTATTGAGATATGATAAATTTAATCATCGGTGGAGCTAAAAATTTTAATATTTAACACCTTAAAAAGCTACTTTATTTATTTTAACACACAATTTCACGACACATCCTACATCAATGGTCTTATTTTTACCATCAGTAAAAAATTATTCATTTTTTTATTCATTTTTTTCTCACTACCTCTCTGCCACTAAACCCAACTAAGTGATAAAGTAATAATTTCTTTTATACCTTCTTGCTAGTTTTGGAAATTCACCGTAGCAAGAAGGGAAAAAAAAATGCCTTTGGCTACACCAATATTAGGCACTAAATTAGAGTTTGAGGTGGTAAAATAGCCAAAAAGCTATTTTACCACCACCAATGGTGATGCTCTTAACCACATACTTCTAACACTCTCCATTACGTGTGAGCTGAAACTACCTTTTAATATGTGAGGCCCAACACGTGGGAATTTAAATGGGAGATAGAGTGGATGAGACAAAGATCAAACATAGAATCTCATACTCTGATATCATGTCAAAATATTTTTTGTCTCAAAAACTTAAACTCTTGGAATATGGTAAATCTAATCATCTACTCACATACTTCTAACACTAGTAGTACAAACAGAACAACAAATACAGTACATGAGTGTAATATTTATAGGAGTAGAACATAGGGTATTTCCCAAATAGGAGATACAATAGTATGGTGGGCCTAAGAGTGCACTTGAGTCCAAAAAAAAAAAAAAAATCATGAAAATGACTTCAAGAGTGTGACTTGGTGAAGATGTCATCAAGCTGATCATAAGAGGAAACAAAATGAAGTTGGAAGCTGCCTTGGAGGAGGTGATGTCAGATAAGATGTCATTGCGATCAATTTGGCATTCATATTGTCACAACAAATAGAAGTAGCAAAGGTGAGAGAGACAATGAAATTTTGTAAGAGCCAACGTAACTGAAGAAGTTTTGAGGTAGTGTCAACAGGAGCACAATATTCAACCGTAGTACTAGAGTAGCTAGGCAACCACAAAATGTTTCTTACTACACCAAAAGATAAGGAAAGAGGCAAGGAGGAAACAACACCTAGTAGTATACTAATACATTTAATATATTTTCCATTTGTCAATAATAAATGGAACAAAAAACTCACCCTTAAATATTCATTATTAATTCCACCAATGTGTGCATTCATATAGGTTTCTTAAATAAATAAATCTAATCGTATGCCAATAAATTTTTTGTATAGCAACCGGTAGGTCAGTCCTATAGTAGTAGTACAATTGAAGGGGAAAAAAAGAGAGCTATAATTACCATGATCAAATGGGAAAAAACTGAAATTCATTCGAAAAGAAAAGAGGAAATAAATACAAATTAATGGGTCTTACTCATTTTCTTTAGGAATGGCAATCAATTGATCTTATTCAAGTGGAAAAAAAAGAAGAAAAAACTAACAATGAATATGGAAAGTGTCAAATTTCCCACAAACCTATTAGGCAATTCAAAAGCCCTTTATTTAGATTTGCTATTATACCACCACATAGGATTTGATTACTTTTTATTTTTATTTTTAAATTTTATCACATTAACTATACAACTTAGCGGCTACAAATACATTATTACCAAAACATTGTACAAGACCTCCTCCTTTTCCCCAACCTTTCTCCTCTCTCAACACCTCTTTATTATGTATGTTCTCTTTGAATCTGTTATAATCAACAAGCTTAGTATTTATGATGGAAAGTTTTTATTTTTCACTGCATTTTTGTTTTTGATCTCTACTATCAAAGATACTCTCTCTATCTCTGATTTCGATTTTTCTATAAACATGTTCTTTCGAGACTAGGAGAAAGCAAGAATCTGTAGACATTCTTCATGTATTGTACCTTGGGAAATAATGTTTATAAATCAAATTTTCTTATTTAGCCATCTTTGTCCTTTAATTAGTTGTCTAATCTTCTCATTGTGGATTTTTCATATGTTCTTAAAAATTAGTTGTGTAGATCAAGAAGCATTTTATCTGTTTTGAGTTTTTTGACACCCACATTATGTATTATGGAACCTCTTCCAATTATAGTAGACCTTGTTTAGTTTATTGTTGTGGCTAAAATGGAATTCACTCACGTATATATAATAATATAATAAACCATATATGCGTAGGTACTGTATTTTTTTTTTTTTTAATATATTTGGATTTGAAGCTATAATGTCTATTTTTAATGGTGGTGCTAGAAATGTTTTCCAGGGGCCAACCTAAATATAGCCAAAAAAAAATTCATGACTATTAAATGTTTTAGTGGGTTTCAGTTAGTTTAACTAAATAAGTTTTTCATTGTCGAACAAGAGATTTAGAGTTTAATTTCTGCTTTTACTAAAAACTAATTGGTATCTTAACTTGATAATAAGAACAATCATCATGGAACAAACTCTGAAGATTTGAAATACTATTCTACGAAAAAAAAATTCATAAATTAATTATTATTATTATTTTTTTTTTTTTGAGGAAGATTCATAAATTAATTTTGACTCAATTAAAGTTGTACCCTACTTTTTTATATAGTACTATAATTAGTTATAATAAAACCAAACTATTAAAATGGATTATATAGTATATACTTCAATAGATAATAAATAAGAACACATATTACTATTTGAAAAAATATATTTATCTCAAATAAAAAAACTAAAAACTAAATATGAATTAAAATAATAAAACTATGAACTGTCAACACTGGAAATTCTAAACCACAGTACCAGGTGCGTTTGGGTAGCGGCTGTGTCTATATTTGCGTAGGTTGCATTTTTTTTGGCTGGTCTCATGGCACTGTTCGTGGACCAGTCAAGTGATAAAAATGCGTGAATAGTATTTTACAGCAATAAAAAATATTTTACTACAGTGTTTTCAGTAAAAAATTTACAGCTTTTAATAAAATAAGTGATATCCAAATGCACACAATCTACCACACATAAATACAGCAGTCAAGACTCAAAAGTCTCTATAGCCAAAGCAAATGGCACTATTATCAACACCAAATATAATATTATAACATAAATAATGCAAGTTATAGACCACTAACTCTCATTCCCTCCAAATGTGACTTGAAAGTCCTTTGAGGCAAGGCTTTGGTAAATGGATCTGTTAGATTATTTGCACTTTCAATCTTTGCTAAATATTATAACATAAATAATGCAAGTTATAGACCACTCAACAAAATATATAGAAAGCCAAAGACTTAAAACTCAAAAGTCAAACACATTAGGCATTCACATTCGAGTTTATAAAAATAGGAAGGGGGAGGTAAGTACATTTAGAGATAATTTATAATTTTAGCAGTACTGTAAATAGGATTTTAAAAAAGTTATGTGGTCACAGCTACTATCTGCTTTTATCATAATTATCTTTTATTATCATATCAAAACATCAATTGATTTTTTGAGGAAGCAAGATACGAGATCTTTTAGAGCATTCACATTATCCCCAATATAGTTTTAGCCAATTTTGACTTAAAAATCTCACTTTTATTAGTTTAACAAACATACACCTGACTATATCAGCTTCAATACTTACTTCTCTATTCAAATAATATACTATTTTTTTCTCTCTCCTATATATATATACATATATATTTCTACTTCTTTCCCTTTCAAAGCAAGCAACAACCTATTCTACACTTATTATTGAGTGTTCTTAAAGATTCTCTTACTAAAATAAACTACTCAAATGATCTTTCTAAAAAAAAGAAGGGGATCCATTTGTTTATGTTTTTGTCTTTTTTAATTAATGGAATATAAAATTTCTATATAACTCTAAGGTTGTAAGGTTAATTGAGAATACTACAAGCTATGGCCAACATGACTGATAGCCAATATTACTTGGTTTGCTTTCTCCTCTCAACTCTCTTGTTCCACTTTATTTTCAACAAGCTTCTCAAGCTTAAAACCCATCCCAAACTCCCTCCAAGCCCACCAGCTTTACCAGTTATTGGTCATCTCCACCTCCTTTCGTCAACATTTTACAAATCCTTGCAAAAGCTCTCCACCCAATATGGCCCTATTTTCAATCTCCGCCTTGGTTTCTCTCAATGCATTGTGGTTTCATCGGCCTCAGTGGCCACTGAAATATTTAAAACTCATGATCTTTCTTTCTCGGATCACCAAAAGATTGCTTTCTCAGAGAAGACACCGTATGGAAACTCTGGATTTTTCAGTGCACCATATGGCTTTCCATGAAAGAATTAGCTATATGTGGAGCATTCTGGAAACCAAGATCCTTCTCATGTAAAGTTTCAAGGTCAAGCGAAACAATCACCTTGCGTCTCCATTCAGTGTTGGATTCGGGATAAACTCCATTCTTTATAACTAGCAGTTCACCGCGACTGGTGCAACCAAAGAAATGTACAAAGTCAACATTTTCAAACTTGACAAAAAAAAGTTTACTCCATGATTCGTGCACACCATACTCCCTCATCACCCATATGAAGCATGAATTATGCGGATGAGAACTCATAAAGTCTCCGTATTCATTGTCGTTGATGCCGCTGATTTTGCGGTAATCCAATGTAATGAAGGCCAGTTTCCCCTTGAACACCATCAGATAATTTGGTACCGCAGATTGGGAAGAAAGACACTCAAGATTTTATGGATATATTATTGAAAGTGTATCAAGATGACAAGGCTGAGGTCAAAATGACTAGAATCAATTATCGGCTGGTCCCCTTTCTTGGTTTATAGAAACAACAAACATTGAAAGTCCAGGTAGGTATGAAACAAAAATTGTTTTCCTTTTTTTCATACATTGTCTTGATCAATTACGATCAATTTAATCACTTAATTAATTTTTTTAATACATCTCTTTATATACTAAAAAAAAAAAAATTCCTTTTCTGTGTGGACTGAAACTTCCCATTAATGAGTGAATTCCAACACACAAAATTTTAACTTGAAAGCAAAGAGGAACATAGTTTGAACCGCTATTTTAAAAACAGACTGGACTGGCCGGTTCAACCTGTTCAATTGGGAATCAGACACCAATTTGGTCTGGCAAAATCTCCCAAAACCAATATAAAACTAGTCAAAACTGGGAACCAAAACTAAAACCAATTCTTTGACCATACCGGTGTTTAAAACCATGATTTGAACTTTTGGTCATTTATTTTAATATATACCATGATATATTATCACTTACCCTGATAAATTGTCAATTTGATCAATGTTATAAATGTTGGTTTCTAAAAAAAATGTTATAAATATTTCCCCCTATTTTGGATTAGCCAAGAGAATTCAATATTTCGGTATTGTGCTGGTGTATTATATCTAGCTATCAATATATCCATCAATAGGGATAGATCGATACAAAATTGGAGGTTTTAGAAAAATTATATTTTAATCCTTATAGTTTAAGAGTGGCTACAAACTAAACTTTCAATTAAATCCTATATTTTAAAAATGCATAAACAAAGATGACATTGAATGCATGTGGTTATTAATCACATGTTCCCAGGGATGGAGCTAGATATGGAGATTGGGGGATAGCTCTATCATTGGTTATGTGCGGCAGTTCTGGCCTCCATCTCTACTACTACTTAGTAGCTTCGGTTTTTTTTTTTTTTTTTTGTGTATCTTGGATGCGTGCGTCTCCTATTGTGTAAGGACAAAATTATTTTAGTTTTACTATTAGTAATTTTTGTTAGGATAATTTTTTGGGGCTTGTATATTTATTAAGATTTTAGATTTATAGATGTTTTTTTGGTTTTTAAAATGAGAAAAATGCTAGTACTACAATCTTTTTTAGAAATTGTTGATGTAATGAGTCGTTATTGGTAAGTAAAAGAAAATTGTGTAAGTAGTGAAACAGGTGTGAACCAATATGAATTTTCTACCTTAACAATTTGTAAAAATATTGTAAAAAAGTTTGTAACTATGCATTACTCTTAAAAGAATTAATAATATTGTTAAGGGGGAAGAAATATAAATTTATAGAACAAAATTGTTATAATTAAAAAAGTTTGTAACTATAGCATTACACTAGTGCATTATAATAGTATTTTTTTTTTTTTTTTTTAAATTAGGGGGCACCGTCCCTACATGTTCTTATCATGTACGAATATTATTTCATTGTAAGCCACGCAAAATTGTTTTGATTAAAGCTTTTTCTAGTATGGCTTTATGTGAAATGGATTTATAGTGTGAATCGAACTAGTTTTGAAAGTGTAGAGTTTTACTTGAAATTTTAAAAAAGTGTGGAGTTTAATTTAAAACCACCTTTAAAATATAAAATATAAAATGTATTCTAGCTTCTAAATAAAAATTCAATATTTTATTTGTGTTTACAAACCTTTAAAATAACCAAAAAAGGAGGAAAAAAAATTCTATTAGGCCATGCGTTTACGTTGTTTTAATTCAATCAATTAAACTTCGACATATATTGTAAAATTGGGCCCAAAAAATGAAAAAAAAAAAAAAATATATATATATATAGAGAGAGAGAGAGAGAGAGAGAGAGAGAGAGTTTCAAAACCAACAAATTTTACAGACAAAAAAAATTGATAGCAAATATATATATATATATAATTTCATGCAATGCAACCAAAATTACATAGAAAAGTCCACTTACTCTCACAGCTTTTGTATTGTAGTGTATTTCAAGTAAAATTAGACGTGAGAGTGGCGTGCAATTTTTTGTGTAAAATTTGGTGTCCTTAGTAAAATTCTTTCTTCAATGTCTTTGAAATGGCCTTTTATCTCTCTCTCTCTCTCTCTCTCTCTCTCTATATATATATATATAGCACTTTGCACACCATACAAGTACTTTGCTTTATCACAAACATCCATGTCCAGACTTTTCTTATGCTCACACTTACCTATCTAAAAGGGAAAATATGTTGGAGAACTTCAAATGGGACTAGGCTTCAATGAAACTGTGACAAGTTTTTCATGGTAATACATGACAAATATGGTTTATATAAGTTTTTGTTAACGTTGAGTCCATTATGAATTAAATTAATTGCAAGAAAAAATTTTGACAAGTTCAAGCATGCAAATTAGTGATTTATCTGCAATAGGTTCAACTCTTATTATGATTCTCTCATCTACTTAAATGTTGCACTTTTACTAGGATCTTATTGTCGGAAGTACTGGTACCTCATCGGAGGTCATTCTGTGGACAATAGCTGAGCTCATCAACCATCCTTCTGTATTCAACAAGGTTAGAGAGGAAATAAATTTGATCGTTGGTAGTACTAGACTAGTCAAGGAATCAGATGTTGAGAATCTCCCCTACTTGCAAGCAGTTGTAAAAGAAACACTACGACTATATCCACCATTGCCTGTGACAACAAGAAAATGCCGTCAAAGTTGCAAAATAGGAGGCTTTGAAATACTCCAAGAAACCACGGTGTTAATCAATCTATATGCCATAAATAGAGATCCAGATTTATGGAACAATCCAAATGAGTTCTGATGATGCCAAAAAATCGTCAGTAAGTCGCACGGTTCTCATGTACTCGATACCAGACCTGCACAATAAAGAAAAAGAAGAAGACCTTATAGAGAGTACCGGTGTGGCACCGGCCAAATACCCTCCGAAGGTTAAGTTAGAGAACTTTTCATAACTCTAGAATGCCAAAGCTGGAGTAAATTATACGTACCTTGATTAGTGAGGGTATTGGGGCTTTTATAATAGTAGAGGGTTTACATCTTTTCCTTGGTTCAGAAGTCTTTTCCTTATAGGAGTCCTTATGAGCATATTTTGCGGAACTCTTTCCGTGTAGGAGTCTTTCTAAGCGTGGGGTGCAAGATATTTCCTTGTATATGCATGCGTGGAGGCCAAGTAAGGTTACGTCAGAACCGTCAGTCTCGTGCATACCCTTCAGCTTAGTGTCGTCAGCTTTCCATCTCCTCCCAAGTTGATCTCGTCAACTTCGAGCTGTAGACTCCCTATTGTCGTCACTTTGTCAATGGACAAAAGTAAGACCGTCGAGTTTATTTGGGGCGTCACCTTATGCCTTTTCAATGGTGAGTGTTAATATTACAAATTTACCCTTATCACCTCAGATTACGGTGGAACGTAGAATGTAAGGCATTCCCATATTAGGTTCCTTGGAGAATACTTAGGTCACGTGGGTGCCATGTGGCTTCACCACCCATCTCCGTTGGGTCTGTCCACCTTAAAGAGTCTGTCCCCATTAAAGGGTCAGTTCGTCTCCTAACTTTCCGTTCAAGACGAGACTTTGTCTACCAGGTCTTTGACTGTCAGGCTATCCGGACTGTCTCTAGGTGTCACAGTCGCTTTATTATTAGCTTAGCAAATTAGATCTGTCTGCTATGGGATTTATCCCTATCAACCATGCATGTCGAGCAGTGTCAAGGTACCTGACGATCGTTGGGTCCCTGACGAACCCTCGGTATCTGACGACCTCTTGATGACCGAAGATTCTTTTGGTAAGCTCATGATGCTTTTGGTAATCAAAGACTCTAGGGTGGTAGAAAAAAATTTCTAACTAGTGAAAATATTCCCTATCAGTTGCCCCCCATTCCGTAGTCATCACGTAAGTGGACGAGTGCGGAATATGAAGGCTTGTGTTGTAATCGTAGAGTGTTCGGGGTTTTTTCTTGCCCCAACTCCATAAGCAACTTAATTAGAGGATTGTTACTTAAGTCGATTGTCATCGGAGGATTACTACTTGATGCGGTCATCTTTGGAGGGTCGTTCGTCACCTTGGTGACCTGGTTCAATGATTTCTATTTGAGTCAATGATTTCTATTACGAAGTCCACAAGTGGACGAGTTCATTACGAAGTCCACAAGTGGACAAGTTTATTACGAAGTCCTTAAGTGGATGAGTTCATTACGAAGTCCACAAGTGGACGAGTTCATTACGAAGTCCTAAAGTGGGCGAATTCATTACGAAGTCCACAAGTGGACGAGTTCATTACGAAGTCCTTAAGTCGACGAATTCATTACGAAGTCCACAAGTAGACGAGTTCATTACAAAGTCCACAAATGGACAAGTTCATTACGAAGTCCTTAAGTGGACAAATTCATTACTAAGTCCATAAATGGATGAGTCTGATACTAAATCCTCAAAAAGAACGAATTAAGTCCAAAGTGGACGGGTTCATGCCTACAGGTTATTAAGTACTAAGAAACAACTACTAAGTACTACGTGGATGGGTTTATTCCTAAAATGCATTAAGTCCTCAAAAGGACGAACCAAGCCACCCATGGGTACCTTCGTAAAAATATAAGTCTCCTACCCACAGGTGGATGGATGAACTAGGCCACCTATGAGTGCCTTGGTAAAAAAGCTAATTCTTTCTACCTACTGGAGGACGGACGAACCAAGCCCTTCACAAATGCCTTGGCAAAAATTTAAGTTCTCTTACCTACGAATGGACAGAAGAACCAAGCCACCCATGAGTGCCTTATATAAGTCTTCCTACCTATGGGTGGACGAACGAATTAAGCCACTTACAAGTGCCTTGATTAAAAATTTAAGTCCTCCTACGGGTGGACGGACGAACCAAGCCACCTATGAGTGCCTTGGTCAAAAGTCTAAGTCTTCCTACCTATGGCTGGACGGACGAACTAAGCCACTCACAAGTGCCTTGGTAAAATATCTAAGTCTTCCTACCTACTGGAGGATGGACGAACCCAGCCATTCACAAGTGCCTTAGTAAAAAATTTAAGTCCTAATACCTATGGGTGGATGAACAAACCAATCAACTAACAAGTGCCTTGGTAAAAGATCTAAATCTTCCTACTTACAGGGTGACGAATGATCCAGTTTACCAAGGTGACAAATGATCCAAGCGAACTTCCAAAGATGATTGACTCAAATAGAAATCATTGAACCAAGTCACCAAGGTGACGAACGACCCCCAAAGATGATCGCGTAAAGTAGCAATCCTCCGATGACAATCGACTTAAGTAACAATCCTCCAATTAAGTTGCTCATGGAGTTAGGGGCAAGAAAAAACCCCGAACACTCTACGATTACAACACAAGCCTTCATATTCTGCACTTATCCACTTACGTGACGACTATGGAGTGGAGAGCAACTGATAGGGAATATTTTCACTAGTTAGAAAATTTTTTTCTAACACCCTAGAGTCTTTGATTACCAAAAGCATCATGAGCTTACCAAAAGAATCTTCGATCACCAAGAGGTCGTCAGATACCAAGGGTTTGTCAAGGACCCAGCGGTCGTCAGGTACCTTGACACCGCTTGACATGCACGGTTGATAGGGATAAATCCCATAGTAGACGGATCTAATTTGCTAAGCTAATAATAAAGCGACGGTGACACCTAGAGACAGTCCTGATAGCCTGACAGTCAAAGACCTGGTAGATGGAGTCTCGTCTTGAATGGAAAGTTGAGAGACGGACGGACCCTTTAATGGGGACAGACTCTTTAAGGTGGACAAACCCGACGAAGACGGGTGGCAAAGCCACGTGGCACCCACGTGACCTGAGTATTCTCCAAGGAACCTAATATAGGAATGCCTTGCATTCTACGTTCCACCATAATCTAAGGTGATAAGGGTAAATTTGTAATATTAACACTCACCATTGAAAAGGCATAAGGTGACGCCCCAAATAAACTCGACGGTCTTACTTTTGTCCATTGACAAAGTGACGACAGTAGGGAGTCTATAGCTCGAAGCTGACGAGATCAACTTGGGAGGAGATGGAAAGCTGACTACACTAAGCTGAAGGGTATGCACGAGACTGACGGTTCTGACATAACCTTACTTGGCCTCCACGCATGCATATACAAGGAAATATCTTGCGCCTCACACTTAGAAAGACTCCTACAAGGAAAGAGTTCCGCAAAATATGCTCATAAGGACTCCTATAAGGAAAAGACTTCTGAACCAAGGAAAAGATATAAACCCTCTACTACTATAAAAGCCCCAATACCCTCACTAACCAAGGTACGTATAATTTACCCCAGCTCTGGCACTCTAGAGTTATGAAGAGTTCTCTAACTTAACCTTCGGATGGTATTTAGCCGGTGCTACACCGGTACTCTCTGTAAGGTCTTCTTCTTTTTCTTTATTGTGCAGGTCTGGTATTGAGTACATGAGAACCGTGCGACTTACTGGCGATTTTTTGGCATCATCAAGTTCCAACCAGAGAGGTTTTTGGTTTCCTCTGAAAAACAAGAAAGTATGAAATATAAACAAGATGAAACTTTTAGTTTTCTTTCTTTTGGGACAGGGAGGAGAGCTTGCCCTGGTTCAAAGTTAGGGTTGAGTATGGCACGAATAGCAATTTCAACCATGGTTCAATGTTTCGATTGGAAAGTGGTTGGAGATGGAGAAGAGGCTAAGGCTAAGGCTAAGGCTAAGGTTAAAACTGAAGTTAAAAAGGGCGCTTTTATTCATATGGCTCATCCACTTAAATGCCTTCCGGTTGTTAATTAGTTCAACCCATTTGATAGTGTGATGTGAGTTTGTTTACTTCTAAAATAGTGCATTACGCATGAATTTCATTTTACACTATTTGCTACTTGTACAAGCACTGAAGCACATGCAATAATATATATGCTTTTTTATGTAATTCTGTGATCAATATTGTACTACCGGTGGAAAATAAACTTTGTTTTTATTAGATATAGTTTATGGAATATTACAACACTTAGATATTTTTTAGTTGGATAGAATTTTGACAAATCAATTTTTGGATTATATTATCTTTGTATATTCTCCATACTAGGCAAAATTTTAAGGCGATCAAAGTTCAGTAGCCTTGTCATCAATTATTTGTTTAAATTATAGTTTATGTAATTTAAAATGATGCATAAAAATTGAGTTTATTGATCGAATGGTAAATAATATTTGATTACCATGCATGTTAAAAACATGTAGAATATGTAATATTTAACAATGAGATTTTCAGAAAATAAATTCAAGATCAGTAGAAATGTGTTAATAAAAAAAATGTACTTTTATTTATATATATATATTTATATATATATATATTTATATATATATATATAGTCATTTACCTCTAACAAGTAGCAAGAAGTGAGCTAGGAGTCGTTGTTATGGGTATTTTGAATTTATTTGTACGTATGCTTGGTTTCCTATGACTAATTATTTGCTCATAAAAGAGAAATATTTCATCCACAATATTTTCATAACAATTATAAAACAAATCCTGGCTAGCAAATTGTTAATGGTTATTACCTACGGTTCTACAGTCCCCCAAAACACGTTAGCACCGTTCTGCACATGACATGGCTACTACAATCTCTCTGTCTCTTTGTTCATTTTCTTCATTGAAAGGACTTTCCATATCACCGGTGAAGAAATCATAGTGCTTTCCGGCGAGGCAAGATTAATTGCTTCTTACTAGTTACTAGGATAGCATGGGTAGGGAGCTTACTAACGGACCTAATTACTGTAATTGGCCTCACTCTGTTGTGTTTGATCTTTTTGTTTTCGGAAACCCATTGGGTATCATTTTGTTTCCGTTTGATGACTGGTTTTTATTGTTCAGTAATGCTATGATTAAAAACTATTTTACAATATTTTTACAAATTATTGATGTACTAATATTTTTATCTGAACCCACCATTAATATCATTTTTTACTTACTAATAATCATTTAGAATATCAGCAGTTTGTAAACAAATTTGTAACATAGTTTGTGGCTTTAGTATTTTTACATATTTTAATCCATGATTAGGTTAATTGATGAATCACTTGCATGATCAGAGTTAAAACATATGGTAATAGTTTCTAGTTAGTCGGTAAGATATTTCTCAATCAATGAAACTTATGGAAGAGATTCCAATAGAGTATACTTCAGCAGTTGACTTGCCGTGATAATCTCTTCCAATAGAATCAAAGATTAAAAAAAAAAAAAGGAATATAATAGAATAAAAGTTGAATTGAATTAAAAGTATATATGCTTATGTCAATGACAACGTAGTGGGATCCATTAATTAATGTAATAGTTTGCTAATTAATGGACTTCGACTTTTTCCTTATTCAGCATATGTCATGATGAGGATGGAAATAGAGAGTCCAGCCAACCAAGTTGTTTATGAACCAAGCTTGCTAATTATTCCAAACTATTAGCTCAAGTACAGCTCGTGAAAAAAAAAACTTGTTTTTATTTGTTTGTTTAATAAACAAGCCAAATTCAAGTTCATCTTTAAACTCAATTTTTAAACGAGCCAAGCTTAAACATAATGTGAGCAAGTTCACAAACATGAGAGCTCAAATTAATTATATAATACTATATTTTTATATAAATATTTGTCTAAAAATATATTTATATAGACTAGAAATTGAGTTGTATAAGTTTCTAAATTAATTCATACAATATAAAATAATTATTTGTAATTTATTCAAAACTTAAAAAAGAATCCATTTTTAGTAAAAATTTATAAATTTTTAAGTGGGTAAAAATTGACATATGTTACTAACATGATTCACATATGTCCTAACAATAAGTTAACCAAGTAGCTCGTAAACAAACTCGAGCTTAATATACAAGTAAATGAACCAAGCTTGAAAATGTAATCTTGTTGGTGATGAGCTCAAGCTCAGTTCATATTCAAAATAAAACTAAATATTAATCAAACTTAAACTTTTCATACTTAGATCAGGTCATTTACAGCCCTAATTAACAGAGCCCACTACGTTGTCATTGAAACAAACTCATATGCTTTTTTTTTTTATGGGACGTCTATATGCTATTTTATTTACATAACTTATTAAGTTATATAATTATTTTATGCAATTCAACTATTTAGAAATCCATGCAATATAGAAGAAACTTCAACAAAATATGATTTTTTTTTAAATATATATTTTAATAATTATGGTAAAATTAATAAACATCTAAGATTGTATTTTCCATTTGAATAAAATATGACATAATTAATAAGATTCTAATAAACGGTTTAAATATAAAATAAAAAATAAAATTAATCAAGAATTTACTATAATAATGATTTTTTAATGCAATATCCTTATCTAATTTTATGGAATGAGGTGGTGGTGGTGGTGGTGTTTTGTTGGTTTGGTGTTTTAGTGGTGGGTGGTTGGTTCGGTGGTGGCCGATGTTTCGGTGTGAGTTTGGTTATTGTAGAGAAAGACAGAGAAATAGGAAAAGAGAGATCAGTAGGTTTTCTTTGTAGTTTATATATATATATATATATATATATTTGTTTTCATAGTTTTTTATATGTGAATGCTCTATGAATGATACTATAAATTACTATGATCATCATAATTTTACTTTCATAATATTTTTACAATAATATGTGACAAGTTGTAGCTGCTTTTTATCTGGACCCATAATTGACAATATTTTTTTAATCTACCTTTAACAATTGGTCACCTAGATTTTGTTGTGGAATTTTTGTGAAAGTATTGTGTCAATTCCAAAAATTTCGCTCATTCATTTAAAAAAAATATATGAATATTTTCTTCAGGATTCTGGTATACTTTACAATTTACAACAAATTGAAGTTGTTTTTCCTTGCACTTTTCTTCTTCATTAACAAAAGAATTACATCACTGTTACAGCTAACAAATCTATATATGTATCTATATTTTTTCCTCAATCTCTCTATCTCTCACTTTCTCCCTTCTATTTTTTCTTAATTTTTCTTTCTATCTCCAATTCCAAGAGAGTGACTATGTCTATGTGTATGGTTAAGAAGTCACCCACTTCAAAAGCAAAAACTTATATCAATTACTGTTTTTTTTTTTTTCTTAGTTTTACATTTACTCATAGTCTTACTCCTAAGTGTGTTACTAGTCTTCTCCTTCTTTATCATATATTTTTATATAATTGACAAAAATGTATGATTAGTAATTTAATTATATTAGTTTATGCGTTCAATAGTTGTTATCTTACCTATTTTATAATGTTTTTATACTATCGTATGATATAGTTGTATTGTATAATAAATTAAACTTAGAATATTATTTTAGATTATTGTATGTAATATGGAAGTTGTATCTATAGAAAAAAAAAAAAAAGGATTAATCATTTTAATTTTTACTCACGACAAATGACAAATTCTTAGCTTTGCCATTGCTAACCCTCCTAAAAAAAAATTCCTAGAACTGCTACTGGTTAAAGGAGATTCTTTCAAATTCATTTGGGGGGAAAGTTTTTTTAACATCAAATGTTATTTCCCGCCCTCTCTTTTGCAGTAATTTCTCCGGTATCAATTTTTTGAGATTGAAATCCAGCGCAATTACTCTTTTTCTCTATCACAAACAATTATTTATCACTTTAATTTTTAACTTTTTTATTTAACAGGTGAGATTCATAGTTATTTCGTAGAATTTTTTAGGATCCTCAAATATGTTTGTAAGTTTTGAAGGTACTTCGTGCAATCGTACTGACAATATGTAAGGGGCACATTTATGGAATGGGCGTAAGAGTAGAGACACATTTTCCTAAGAAGTCTTTTGGAGTTTGGACCAAACTTATTCAAGTCTAGTGTTACAAACTTTTATACAATTTTGTCACAACTTTACTTTGTAACAACTCGTGAATGGTGAAATCATAGACACACATAGATCTACTATTTTATTTCCACCACTCACGAGTCACTATGTAATAAAATTGTAGCAAAATTGTGAAAAAGCTTGTGACACTAGACTTACTCAACTTACTCATAAGAAAAAACAGAGAATATTTAATTTTTAATCTGTTGAGGTTTCAGCTTGTTGAGTTTCAGTGTGTGCATATAAATGGAGTGAATTCTATTTTTACCGATGCCACTTTCTTGTTGCAAATTATGTGTAAACTAAGTTGGTGTTGGGTGTTCACAAATAAAAATTGAGAAATGATATATCCACAACATTTTCACAACATTTTTACAACAAATCCTAAGTGACAGGTTGTTACTGGTTGTTATTGTTGGGGCAAAAAAATAATCTTGGTGTTAGGTTCAAAATTTAAACCAATAACAACAAACCATCTATGATTTGTTGTGAAAATGTTGTAAAAATGTTGTGAACGTAGCACCTCTCTAAAAATTTTGTAAGTTGAGTTATTTTTTCCGAGTTTAATGGCTGTGATGTCCTCATTTCCCAAGGTTCATACAGAATCTGCTACGCATGACAATAAAGTTTGCCGAAATCATGAACCTTAGTTTATTTATTACGGAATCTCTCTTAGTTGTAGTTTTTCTTTTAGAAAATCTTCCAATTATAGTTGATCTTGAATTTCCTTTTTGACAGGGATGTTTAGGGTTTAGGGTAAGTTATTACGTATTGATTATTATAATAGTTTATTATTCCTTCTTTATTTTTGCGCTTTATGCTATTTTTTAAGCAAGTCATATTGCGTTTGACATGTTTTTAAAAAAGAAGTATTTAAAAATGACTTGTGACCTAACATTCTCAAGGTGATGGTCATATGGGTGATTGTTTTGCTTCTAGTTTAAAAGAACTGTTAGTGCCAAAGTTATGTGTATATTTATAGGGGTGTGCGCACATACATACAAAGACGAAACTAAACATAAACATAAACTAAACATTACATATGTTTATACGAGAACTAACTAACTAAATTCAACAATTAATAATTTTTAGAAACAAAAAACTACTAAATGTGTGTGTGTGTGTTAATAGATTAAGTTTAAATGTTTATAATAATAATAAAAAATCATGAAGAAGAAAAAATGTAATGAATCTTAAAAGATAATTCTAAAGTTATTTTATTTTCTATTTTAATCTTAATTTTAAAATCTTACTTATAATTTACTCTTTTTGCCCACTAACTTAATTATAACTCTTACTATTCTATAGTGGTATATAGTTGTATATAATTTACTCTTCTTGTCACAATTTTTTTCACAATAGTTTTGTTGGCAAACTTTTACTAGTTCTCATCTAATTACACCTACACTACTAAAATTACTTTTTTACTTATTAGTTATCACTAACATTACACATCATATAATTATGCCCAGTTCATATTAGTTTATGATTATTAGATAATATTTTTCAATTTTTTTTCATTAGCAAAATATTAGAAAATTAAATTTAATAGCACAATATTTATCTTTTTATTATTTTTTTTCGAGGTTCGCTCTTGCCAAGATGAAGCTCAATTCACCATCATTGCAAATCAACAAAAGCTCAATTCAATTTTCAGTTTTGAAAAACATTCCACTACTTAGGCATGCTAAAAATGGATTAAAGGTCATCATAATTACGATAATAATATCTTCCATATGTTTTTTGGCAATCGGCTTCAAGGGCAGAGGGTCTTTTTATGTATCTACTTCACTAGACAGTGTGTCATCAAGATTCGAGGCTCACATATTTTACAGCGTTAATTTATATAGCCACGTGGCGCAATGAGAAGCGGTCAACAAAAAGTCAAACGTTTCGACTATTAGTTACTATATAGATTAGCAATACTTCCCATTGCACAATTGGGTGCAGTAACCGGAAATGCGATTTTCTGTGCCATAATAGCATCCTTATATGACAGGAAGGTAAAGAGACAACTCGAAGCTTGTGGTGTGCCTTTATCTTAGAACTCATTTCCTTCTCCCTTGTGTGTATGCGTGTGTGTGTGCTTGTTTGTTTGTTTCTAAAAAAAATGATAAATTCATTATTACATTTTTTTTCAAGATCATAGCTTGGTTACTGTCATTGTTAAACATGTTTCTGATGAAGTTTTTCATTTGTGCTATTTGAATGTAAAAGTATCAGACATTCAATTCCTTCTTTGCTAAACAAAAACCAACAAGAGGGTTTTCACTCTTTGTTGATCCATATTTTTAAGAATCATAGATGGAAAGGCTTCAACAAAAACTAGTTATGTCTAGAAACTTGGGATTATAACAATATATTTATTTTATTTTATTTTACTAAAGGAGGGCTTCACATACCCAACCAATAATGAAAACTTCAAAAGGAAAAAAATTACAAATATAAATTGTCAAAATCTATTGAATGAGTTGAGAATTACTTACAGTTTGCACAAGTTCACAAGTAGTTTAAAATAAGAGCTAGAGCCAAATCAAGAGTCCACACACACACCCAAACTTAAACAAAAACATAAAGATATGCATATGCACAAACTATTACAGTAAATTCAAGAATTAATGTATATGTATATATACTTACGGTAGGATAATGATTAGCTTGTATTAAAAGTAAAACACGTAATAACAAAGAAATAAGAAATTTTTAGTAGAAAAGGTTTAGCTAGTATAATAGCTAACATGGTAAACATAATAAAAAGGTGCTATAGCAGAATAACTAATACAACAAATAAAGATACCACAGCAGGACAACTAATGCAACGAACGTGATAAAAAAGTGGTACAACAGAATAACTAAATACAACAGATATAAGTTCTAATGAGTGAAATCAATATATTTGCAATCGAAATGAAGTATTGAATCTTCTCATAGGATAAGTAACCCAAGAAAGAACTCAAACCCCAACTTAAACAACCTTGTCATAGGTTTTTGTCATCAAAGTTGTGCATTTTGGATAATAGGCCTAAATGGCTACTGACTATTACTTTTGGGAGACTTCAAAGAGTGGGTTTGCTAAAAGGGAGAGAAACGATGGTCTATTGATGCATGCTCCTATTCCTGCCATGCTTTCTCTCTTCTTTTTACCACTTTCTTTCTTTCTTTCTCTCCGTTCTTTTTGCTCTTAGTTTCTTACTGCTCTCTTGCCGTGGGTTATTCCCCATGGGTCTGTCCTTTTCTTAGGTCCCTCTTTCTAGGTGCCTCTCCCTCTAAGTGCCTTTCTGAGGTGCTTACTACTCTCTCTCTTACCGTGGGTTCCTCCCCTTAGGTGCTTCTCCCCCTTTCATCCATGTCTACCTCTTCCTTTTATAGTGAGCTAATTCAATGAGATTTCTCCCTTTTACCTTTAGGGCTTCACCAACTGTTTTTGGTTTGTTGTAGGCATTCCTTTAGGACTACCCACCAACCCATTAGTTGCCCGGCCACTACCTCTGCTCAGAATACATTTGCTGCACCACTACTCATTTCACGACAAAATTCCTTGTTGTATACCTCTACCTTTAGGTTCAAATGGATAAAGATTGGGCTACCTCACCACCTACCTCTATGGCATGCATCAGATGGTCCCAGCCATCTAGTACCTCTTTTGGGTTTGCTGCAGATCTGCATTCTACTGTAGATCACTTTCCCTTTCATTTCTTTCATTGGACCTTTCTTTCCTTTCGATCTTCTTGGTGGGTCTTTGGGCCTTACTTTTCATAGGGCTTTCCTCTGCATGGGCTTTTGGGTATGGATTTGCAAAAAATGGGCATTAACAATGAATAAATATATATATATATAAATATATATATATGTTAATAGATTAAATTTAAATGTTTATTAAAAAATTTCATGAAGAAGAAAAAATGTAATTAATCCTTAAAGATAATTCTCAAGTTATTTAATTTTCTATTTTAATTTTTAATTTTAAAATCTTACTTATAATTTACTCTTTTTACCCTCTAACTTAATTATAACTATTAGTGGTATATAGTTGTAGAATTTCCTCATTGGCTAGCATTGTTGGCCTTATTTTTGGATTTAACATAGGCACATTTTGTCACAATCGATCCAAACCCAAACTCAAGACTGACTCAATATATTTTGGAGCCTAAGACAACAATTTAAGTGGGGCATTTTCTTATATTTAAATTAAATTTTTTTCTTTTCTATTCTTCTCTTCATTTGAGACTTAAACATGATTTATAAAATATATTTATTAGTAAAGAGAGAAGCCTTGTCCTCCTAGTATTGAGTTGGTATGACATGCACCCAATGTATGATATATTTTTTCTCTAATATTTGGTTACTTAACCTAATAGATAGTAATTTTTTAGTTGAGTGATATAATGAATTTGGTTTTATTTAAGGGTTGAGAACTTGAGACCATTAGATATTTTTACGGTTAAGCAAAGTTGTAATGTATTTGCTTTATCCAATACATTTTATAATTCTACTAGAAGTGGCATATTTATTTCTTTTCACAAAATAGTTTTATATGTTAACAACCTGGATATTAAACACCAAGAAAACCTGAGATAAAAATAAATAGAGAAAGTGTTAATGTGGACTCTATACAAGATTATATAGGTAAATTTTTATTTATATACTAGCCTATGAGCACGTGCATTAATCTATTTTTTTGGTGTAAAAGTTAATAATTTGTATCTATTATAATTTAAAAATATTTTTTTTTTATTTTTCAAACAAATAAAAAGGAAAAACTTTAGAGATAATTTTTCAAACAAATAAAAGAGATAAGCAGCAACAATAATTTCTTTTTTGAACATGAAGGGAAAAAAATCTTAAATTTTAGGAATTTTTTGAATTTAAAATGAAATTTGTTATTTGACATTTATGACACTATTTTTAAATGAAGCTACCCTTCATTAATGAGGGTTTTTTTTAATCACATAAAAATTCAGTTGAAAGAGGAGAATCCTCTTATATATAATATAGATAAAGAATCAAAAGAATTACCCAAAAAGACAAGGTAAATTTATAGAAAAATTAAAAGCTTAATAGATAAGTACAGAGTAAATACATAGTCCATGGTTACTAAAAAAAAAATAATAATAATAATAAATAAATCTATGGTTCTATTCTACTTCACGTCCCCATCCAAATTGATAATAATGAATGAATGAAAATGAGTTCACATGTGTTGTATCAAAATGTAAAGTAATTACCAAGAATTTAATAAAGAGAAAGTAAAACAAAATAGTTAGAATAATGAGAAAGTTCAAGAAAGAAAAGAAAAATGTTCCAGAAGTAACAAACCTAAGGATCGGACTCAAATGAGGAGAAGAAGGTTTGAAGCGCAGTAGGTAAAACATTTTAAAAGATCTCTTTCCTACTCTTTAAACAGAGTGGGGAAAATTTTCTAGGAATTCGTACAAGAAAAATGGAAGTTTGAGATTATATATATATATATATATATATATTATTATTATTTTTTTTTTTTTTTTCTTTCAGTTGTTTGGTTGAGAGAATGTTTTTTTAGTTTCTCTATGTGGGAGATTAAATGAGTTCTACGCTTGAAAACTGTCATAGTGAAGATGAAAATTAATTAGTAGCACACGTTACTAATTATGGGACCAAAGGAGATTATTTTTTGTGTAACTAATCAAGACAGAAGTTTTGTATTTTGACATAAGTAGTGGAATATATATATCCAACAATGAGTTTGAATAGTATTTATATGGCGAAACTATAAGGTTGGTCTTTCAAGTTTGCCTTCTGTGCGCAATTGGTCCATTAAGTATGAAGCGAGCATAATTGGTCCCTCAAGTTTTAAAACTGAATTGTATTAGTCTTTTTATTAATTGCCGTTAATGGTGTTACTTACATGGCTAACGGAACAATGACTTGGCATTTTTTTTAATGATGTGGCATGTTTTTAATTAAAAAAAAATCAGTTTCCACATTAGAAACAATATTCACAACCCGGTACCAATGAAAAAAAAAAAAAAACAGTATTTTCTACCTATTGTACAAACCCATCCATGAGAGAGAGAAGGGGAGAGAGTGAAGAAAAACCCAAGCCTATTCGGTGCTAGTGCAGAACCCTCGCACTTTTGTCAACGATGTTAACGATCTCCGCATTTTTTAGATCTGTTACAATACTGTAACTGTAAATTGCAATCTGATTTTTTTTTTTTTTTTTTTTTTTTTGGGGGTTGGGGGGGTTGTAGCTAGAAATGAGCCATTACAAAGTAATGATTTAGTTAAGCTGAAGAAGAAGAAGTCGTGGAGTGGAGTGGGAGTGGAGGTTTTACCAAAGGGTTTTTATTTGGTGAACTTTCACTTATTGGCCTGGTTGGCTGGCCCATTTGGGATTTTCTTGGGTTTGAGATGGAAATTTATGTGGTTTGTATAGTGAGATTTTTCCCTGTCTATTACCATGACAGTCATGCAATTTGCATCCATTTCTTTACTAGTGTGATTTGCATGTTGCTCAACCACCGAGACTATCTATTAATGTCAGCTTTAAGCACTAGATTGTACAGTCAATAAAGCAAATAAGCCAATTCTTTCTAGCAATTTAATATATTTGCTCTACTAGTGGTTGTGCGAGAGAAGCAGTGTTGTCGCCGGCAGTAGCTAGGGCTTAGGTCTCCACCAGTGGTGGCTAGGCTTTGGTTTTTCTTCACTCTCTCCCCTTCTCTCTCTCATGGGTGGGTTTGTACCATAAAATACTTTTTTTAATTTGGTTGGTACCGGGTTGTGAATATTGTTTCTAACATGGAAACTATTTTTTAAAAAAAATTTTAATTAAAAACATGCCACACCATTAAAAAAAATATCAAGACATTGTTCCATTAGCCGCACAAATAACACTAGTTAGTAAAATGATTATTACAACTCAATTTTAAAACTTAAGGGACCAATTATGCTCACTTCGAACTTAAGGGACCAATTGTGCACACAGGGCAATCTTCAGGGACCATTAGTGTAGTTTCGCTTATTTATATTCACACAATGACTATGTGGACTTAATAATGAAGTTGTTGAGTTTGTGTATTCTCAAATTGTCAAAAGTATATATATGTTTTCAATTTAAAATATTTAAACTATTAATTAATATAATAGTCTAAATTTTTGTGTATATCAAACATGGATCAAATTTTGTACCACTTTTTTTAATATACAATGTTCCTTTACAAGAGCCTAGATCTAGCCAAACAAACATGGATCTAAAACATAAAAGCAAGCGAACATACACCTACATAAAGGAAAGGATCCAAACCCTTTGATGTAGGCCTAGACCACAAGATCTATGTCGACATCCTACCTAAGAGCCAAAGCACAAGAAAAAGGCACAACAAGACACAAAAGGCTATAAAAGCACAAGGCATAGCACAAACATGGCAAGGAGCATATAAACATATAGATCTAAGCATAAACATGGCAAGGTGCAATGAACATATAGATCTAAGCACAAACATGGCAAGGAACACATGAACATATTTCTAAGCACAAACACGACATAAAGCACATAGACATGTAGATCTAAGCATAAACAATGTATTTAGGCATATCTTGGCCCAAGAAGGCTAGACCAACATCATCAAAATAGTAAAACATGCTAGAAAGTAAGGAAACATGCTAGAAAAGCTATAAAACATGCTAGGATGCAAATAAGCAAGAGATATACTATAGAAAGCAATAAAGCATATTATGAAGCAATGAGGAAACTGAGTTGTTAATTAGTGGAAATTTAATCAATATCTTGGCCTCAATTTCACAACACACATGTTGTCATCCTTTTTGGCGTTCTTCCTTTTACTAATTTTTCACAACACACCTTGCATCAATGGTCTTATTTTGACGGGAATACAATGTCAGCGTTTTTGCATGAAAACTTGTAGATAGCATATTTAGAGGTCCAAGAAACAAATGCAAAAATGTTTTACAAGAAAAAGAAATAGGTTAAAGTTTGTTCGAAAATACCCTCGGGTCCTATTGGCCAAGAAGTTTGATTGGAATATAATGTCAGGGTTTTTGCACTAAAACTTGTAGATAGCATATTTAGAGGACTAAGAAAAAATTGGAAAAATCTTTTGAAAGAAAAAAAAAAAAAAAAAAAAAAAAAAAAAAAAACTCGGTTAAATTTTGTTCTAAAATGCCTCCAAGTCCTACTGGTCAAGAAATTTATTAGATACAATGTTGGCATTTTTGCACGAAAACTTGTAGATAGCATATTTGGAGGTCCAAGAAACAAATGGAAAAATCTTTAGCAAGAAGAAGAAGAAAAATCGGTTAAAATTTTGTTGGAAAATGCCCCCGAGTCTTATTGGCCAAGACGTTTATTGGAATACAATTTCGGCATTTTTGCACGAAAGCTTGTAGATATCATATCTAGAGGTACAAGAAAATTTTGGAAAAATGTTTTGCAAGAAAAAAAATATCTAGGTTAAATTAATTAAATTCACTCAATTTAATCAACATTATATTAAACTTTTACTGTTGGGTGATTCCTTGAATATGAAAGTCGATATATCATGATCATTGTGTGTGCATTATGTTGTTGTAATCGCTATCATATATTTGTTTTAAGTCATCATACAAGCCTGGATTCATTTGCAATTAGCCAATATAAGAGTATCTATACATTTCATTTTTAATCATCTATTGTAAAATTATGTTTAGGTTATTCGAATGTTGCTGCCTATATATAGTTTTCTAATACTTTCTATAATACTAGAAAAAGGGGGCATCATCAATTGTGAAATTACATTTAGTTTATTAGAACTACATACTTTTGCAAATTGTTAGAGAGATTAGTAAAAGTTTAGAACAATTTGCAAACCATGATTAACACAAACTTGTCTAGATATAGATTTCTAAGTCTATAGGGTATATTAGACAATACTTAAGGTGTTGCAAGAACAAAGAAGCTACAAGTTTAGGAATTCGAAACATGTTAGGTTCAACTGATCGAGAAGAAGGCTTGACCAATCGAGACGTGTTTCTCTAGAATTTAATTAAGGGCCAATAACCCGTTAAGCTCAATAAGTGATTAGGGTTTCAAATATAATTCTCTTAGTATTTAAAAGAAATCCTAAGGCACATTTTGGAGAGACTTTGGATTTGGAGGTGTTCTTTTAAGATATAAAAGGTACTGTGCCTTCTCCTTTCAAATTTAGTATTGAAAATCATTCTCATACTATTAAAACCGGTATATCTGAAGTTGTTGCAATAATATCATACATAGCTGATGATTTAAAGTTTTGAATGGGATCTCAGAATCACAAACAGGGGTGTTTGTGTGCGACAAATTCAGATAGAAGAGTCCATGGATTCAGAGCTGCATGTGGTCTTGTGAGTAAGTACTACAAGAGGTAGCTTTATATTTAAGGAAAATCTATTGTAAAACTTTCATTCTATCATGCTGAATTTGTTTACCTTGAGGATAGTTAGGTTAAATCATCTCCAAGTTTTTTACCTTGAAACTGTTGGTTTCATTGGTTATCGTGGGTTATCATATTATTTGTCTTATTTACTTTTCCGCATTGAGTATAGTTTACCATTTTTTCGTTAAAAAGCTTTTAGCAAAAAATGAAATAAGTTGTTTCCAAAAAAACCCTTAATCCATAAATATGTTACATGCAGGTGTTTAGACAAAGCTGCTATAATCGTAGAGACGCCATCGATCAGTTTGGAAGAACAGGAGAGTCGTGGGATGATTTAAACAAGTGAGTGAAGTAAAGCGACTTTTGACATTGATACCTATGTGGGCAAACTCTTTTGGCTGCAGTTTAGTTAAAGCTGCTGGAAACACTTTCTTTATTGAACAAATTAGCAACCTTGATTATTCTGGTTCTATAGGTCTAATCATTATATTAATAGCCCTGTCCTATATTAGCTTTGCATCAAAATTGTTGCTTAGGTCGGAGAAAGCAAGAAAATTTTTTGGCCCACTTATGAGAATTGGTTGTGGGATGGTTTGTTCTACATAATGTTGCATTGCAGCTTGGTAAGTGGAAGTCTACAGACTGAATTTATTTATTTATTATTTTTTTCTTTATAGGAGACTGAATTTAATTAAGAAAGAGGGGATTGATCCTGATGCTGTCAGCCCAGCACAGACTATATCCATGACTATCTTCAGTTTACTTCCACCCAAAAAAAAAAAAAAAAGTAAGGACCATAATGAGAATGAGGCCAAAATATGAGGCCAATATGTATTTTTACCTTGTTTTAGACATGTTCGTTTATTGATTTTCCAGTCCTTAAACCACCTAGCCCGATTTATTTCAATAAAAAGCCCAAGGCCTGCCTCACTGCAAATTTAAGTCCAATCATATACATTGCCAAACACATCAAAATTCTTAAGCCCAACCCAGTAACACTAGCCTAAACCGAAGCCCAAGTCCCAACTTTCCATATTCACACTGATAACCCCGAATTCCAACAACTACACGAACACCCCTTTAACTGACAATTACATAAATACTTATACGACTTACAACAGTTACACAAATCCCCTAGAAATTTTGAAATTACCATAATACTCCCTCCATTACTTACCAAAATAGTCTGAATACCTGAAACATCCAAATTACCAAAATACCCCCAAAATTTTCCAAAATTCCCCTATTAAAACTTGTAAATTACTAAACTATCCCCAAAAGACTCTTGGAACATCCAAATGACCCCAAACTTCCCAAAAATAACCAAGATCCTAGAAAACATATCTTAGGGGCCCCAAAGTTGCTTCCATGAGTCCAATTAACATAGACTTGGACCACCCTACTCTTCAAGAGTAGAGTAAGCCCAACATGCTATAGTAATATTTTGGGGTATAAAATATTTGTTATGCGTTCTCCCATTCAAGTACTAGACCCAACCGAGGCTCCCATACAACCCAAACAGTACACCAACATGAAAAGAGCATATTGCTTCTACCAAAAAAAAAAAAAGAAAAAAAGAAAAGAGCATATTGCTTTACTACTGATCCCATCACATCCTAGCCTACTTATTTAATACTAAACTGTTAAAGGATAAGTAAAGTATGGTAAAAATGAACCCCAAACCTATTTTATTGGTTCGAAGATGTTTCGTGCTTTCATTGTCTAATAATTTAAGATAGGAGACCTCACATGCTCTTAACCCAAAATCTGGTCATAAAATCAATTAGGAGTAAAAAAAAAAAAAAAAAAAAAATTTAGTGTGTTTGGATGACATGATTTTGGCCTATTGATATGGATTTTGGTGATTAAAATCCAAATATCTTATTTGGGAAGTTTTTAAAAAAAAAAAGTCAAGAATTTGGATTTAACAAATCTACCGAGGATTTTAAACCTTTAAAATGCATGAATTTGAAATAACTCCTAAAATCAATGAATTTAAAATCCATTTAAAATCTATTAATTTAAAATTCAAATTCAAGTTTCCAAATGCAACCTTTAAAAAACAGCGTTTCGTGTTTGATACATGACAAAAGTTAGTGTGCAATTCTTGCACAAGGTAGAGCTTCAAAATTTTGAAAAATGAACAAACTATCCAAAAAAAAAAAACAACATTATGAAATTTCTTTAAAATATACCAGGGTCATTTGCAATTATGGGTAGGGAATATTGTCATTTGTAAACAATTCTCTCGCACAATAGTTTGTCAGGTTTAATCATCCAATTGGCAGGTTAGTCATCCAATCTCTCATATGATCACACCAAAAAATATCTTTCTCTCTTTCAACAACGAAATCAAAATTAGGAATTTGATATTAACTTTCCTTTATTATTCATTGCCTTATCCAAGGTAAATTAAAATTCTTGTTTAAAAAATAATAAGTTTTCTATTTTTTTTGGTTAAATTTAATACTTGAAAGTGATTTTTTTTTTTTTTTTTTTTTTGAGAAGATGAATCATGATATTTAGATGTTCTATATATAAAATTAATCTCTATTTAGTTACTATTAATTCATCGAATTATGTGTTAAATCCATTTTTGATTAGGTGGTTGACAATGTTGGGTGATTTTATTATTAAGTGATGTCGCAATAGCTAGTTTGGTAATTAGATTTTGTTGTTCTACACTTTAGTTTTATTTGGTCATCATATTATAAATTTATATTGTAGATGATAATAAATTTGTACAACCGAAATATAGCACTTCAAATAATCATAATAATATTAAAATTAATTTTTTATTGAGTAATTCATGTGTATTTTTAATTTTATCAAATTTTATTGAAAAAAATTGTTACAATTGTTTATGCAAAGAGAATTTTTTGTACAATCAAAATTGGTAAAATCCTACTTAAAATTATTATGTTAAAAAAATAAATAAAAAAATTTTGAGAAGGAAAAAAAGATTTTTTCTTTTTTGAGAAGAAAAAAAATATTAAATTGATTAGTCATATTATTGATTAAAAAATAGATGTTAATTGATAACAAAACCTAATATAAAAATTAATTATTAAAATTCTACACCTAAAATTTCCGCCTAAATTTCAAACCATCGAAAGGAGTAAGGATATCAAAATTTAGAGAAACAAAATTGGTAAAAACTGAGATTTCATTGAATGAATTGAACTAAATAATTGGATGTAATGTGCAAAATAGAGAGAAAGGAATCCAAGAGAAAAAACTAACTCACTGCTAAAAATCAGTTGCTGAACTGACAGATAGAATCTGTACTAATGAATCATGTGCTTTACATCTCATCTCTCATAGTATAAGAAATACGACACTTAGTTTTGTGTACTTAAAGTCTGTTTAGGATTCGCTTATTTTGTTGAAACTGAAATTTTTTTGTTGAAAGTACTGTAGATAAATATAAAAGTTAGTTGAAATGGTACAGTATGACTCATGAATAGTACCAAAAAGTGCAATGGGGTCATATAGCTTTGTTGTCAAATCTCAACAAGGCAAAGGAGTATTTAGTATTTATGGGTTGCAAGATATCAGTGAGCTAATTGTTTAAACTAAGAAGCTCTTAGACATGTAAGGGAGAAAATAGTTTTTGAAGTGCACCAGTGTGGTGCTCGCCAAGGACCATACGATAATTAAGTCAGAATCTCACAAAAGATAGTCAAGAACTCTAAGAGCATCTTCAACAGCTTCTTTAAATTTTTGTACTGTTTGAAGAGTAAATAGTTACATTTACCTTTTACCTATTTACTTTTTCAAATATACATTCCAACAAACTCTCTATCATTTCTCTATCTCATTTAAATATTATTTTTTCATTCTTTCTTTAATTTTCATTTATTCTTTTTTTAATATTTCTTTATGCATTCCCAACTATTATATTTTTCTAATTCCCAATAACTATATTTTAAATCCCCCAATGGTAACATTTTAAATTTTTTCAACAATCATACTTTCCAATGGTTTTTTTTAATGATCATATTTTTCATGCTTGCATTATTTTTCATTTATCAAATCTATGTAATTTGGAATGAATTCATGCATTAAATTTTTCACAACTTTTTTTTAGATTATTATTATTATTATTATTTAATAATTAAATAAATTATAATTAATTAATTATCTCTTTCTATTTTTCTCAAAAAAAATAAACCTATCTAATATTAAATACCATATCATACGATTACATACCAAAAAAAAAAAAAAAAAAAAAACCAAGGGATTAACTCAAATTTATTTCAACCTACTAACTTTAAAGACCACACATTTTCACATCCAATTGATTACTCAACTTCAACAGTTCTTTTTATCAAAAAAAAAATTGAGACTGTTGACACTCCATTTTGCAACCCGCATTTAACCTCACATTAGATCCTTAGTTTCATTTCACCAAAATGATCTTGATATTGTAACGATCAAATTGACTGATCATAAGCCCTAATCGAACTACCAGATTGAAAGTTATCATCAAATCAAGTTTTAATGGCTAAGATGCACTATCACAAATTTAGTCCGACTATATGTGATTATGAACAATTGATTTCAATTGTTTATAAGTATAATCAATTTGAGATCGATGATGTGTCATAATTTGATTGATTAGGAATACATTTTATGGTAGCGTTGCACACACTTAATTAACTAGATAGTTAAACATTAATCATTCAATGAGTAATTTGTGCAATTATCTTTTAATTAGGGTAAATTTGGAACTAATTAGGTCTGAAATGAGAGTGATTGGAGCCTATTAGTGTTAATTGGAAACTAATTTGGGACCTATTAATGCTAATTTTGCTGAAATTGTTTTCTAACAAATGACCTCTGCTCACCATTTTGTTGATATCTCTCATACTATTTTGAATCTGTGAATGAGGTTAATTTTGCTAGAAACTATGGGAAAACCGAATTTTGGCTTGCTCCTCACTCCCAATCTTTCCATTTAATACACCAAATTTTCCCAAATGCTAAAATGAGGTCTAGATTCATGATTCTTTTTCAACCCTCATTAAATAGCCTTCAATTCATATTTCCTCAATCACTACTATATAAACCCCCCCTCTCCTCCATTCCAAAACACAAAAAACCCCATCTCTTCTCCTCTCTTGAATTTTAGGAAGTTGAGTAATCTTGTCATATCTTGATTTTCTTGAGACTCAAGGTATTGAGTGAGACTCACTCTTCCTCTCCTAACTCTTCTTTTCCTCCACCCTTAGGACCTCCCTCAAGAGTCTCCTCCTCTACCATATGGATCTTGCATGAAGGTATAATCCATTTCCCTAATTGTTTTTTGTGTTGCCATGATGAGAATTTAGGATTAAAGCACGATAGTAACTATTTAAATTCTCTTGAATATTTTTGAATGTTCTTATGTGTTCTTCATATGTTCTTGGTTGTTTATCAAATGTTCATGTATAACACTAATTTCGATTTTAAATCCATATCAAAAACATGAAAAAGATGTTTGTTTAATAATTCTTTTAAATTCTTGAATTTAGGATATCACCATCTACACACATTCACTAGAATTTATTTTTCAATCCAAATGAAATGCTTAATAAATTGAATTAGGGTTTATCACATGCACACACTTTCATTTCAACATGCAAATTGATTGATAACATATTGGATGGTGTGATATGAATGTTGGCCACCATAGTCTAGAAGACCAGTTTCACCAGGCAGGGTGGGTGCCTAACACCTTCCCACCTTGTAACATAGCCTCCGAACTTAGATCAAAGGTTGATAAACTAATGCTTATCCTTGTAATTTTTAATTTCTAGATTGTAAATAGGAAGCAAAGTTATGTACTTTATCTTAGATTGTATCTAGGACCAAAGCCATGTAATTTTCCTATGATCAATGTAAATTCAAATGAAAATTAATAAAATGAGGAATTTTTCAATTTTGGTTTTCTTATTTATCCCAATAATTAAATAAGTGGCGACTCCATTGTAAAACCATTAATCTAAAGGGGAAAATATAACTAGTCGAACCTCCATTTTGAGAGGTAATAACACGACTCCACCCATTCACGTGGGTTTGGCCCAACATACTTAAAAAAACGGGCCGGGGGTGCAGTCTCTCACAGAGACATGTTATTCTAGTTACACATTTATCACATCAGAGAAAATAGAAGAGAGAGAGAGAGAGGGAGAAAGAACGCACCACAGTGAAAGAGAGAGAGGGAGAAGGCCGGTGGAGATCAAGTGTCGCCGGAAGGACAAAGTCGGCGGAGATCGGTGTTCACCAAGCAGCAGTGCCTCGTCCGCCTCCCCACCGCCAGACTGGGTTAGATCCGCTTGACTTTTTTTCCCCTTATTTTCTTGTTCTGATTCAACTTTGCTATTATAATAAGAAATACATTTTGTTCTGTGTTTTGATTATGTGAGACGTTTCAGTCTATGAGAGAAAAAAGAATTGTTTTTTATTAAGTTGATTGATTTTTTAAAGGAGAAAAATTCATTTGGAGTTGCTATAGTGCTCTCCAAGTCAAGAAAGCTCTATTGGAGCTGTTTTTTTTTTTTTTTTTTTTTTTTTTTTTTTTTTTTGGTTTACTCTCCAAAAAATGGCTTTAACTAGTCTATTGAAAATGCTCTAAAGGCGTAAAAGTTAAGATTTTTCTCACGTATGTTGAATTGAATGAAGTCTTGAGTAGGTCTTCTTGTTTTGTGTCACTTTTCTCATGATATATGCGTTGGCTATATGAAATTAGTGTGAGCAAATTACTTGAAGGTTGCTCTCACATTCTGAAGTGGTGGACTTGTGGAGTAAATTTCTTTGTGCTTTCTAAGTGTGATTAAATTTGTCTAAATATAAAATGTCTATCACTGTGAATGAGTCCAACTTGTAGATGTTGGGTGTGTGGCTCATAGACATGACAAAACGGGTTAGAATTTCTGACCCGAACCTGATTTTTTTTTACCCGAAGCAAAAACGGGTTGACCCATGACTCGACCCGTATTTTTTATGGGTCAACCCGACCCGACCTGCAATCCGACCAGAACCATTTTTTTCAAACTTTTTTTTTGGATAAAAAAAATAAATTAAAAACAATATTGATTTAATTGTTTGTTGTGAGCTTTAAGGAAACAATTGAGACAATTACATAACTACATGAAAATTAATTGAAAGATAAATGGTTAAGCATTTTGTAATGAGTAAAGATTTTTAGATATCAAATAGCAAAGTACATGCCAAGATAATTTGGTTACAGTAGAGTTAAAAACATAGATTTAAAATTGTGGACATGTGTGAGAAACATTCACAAGTGCGAAAATAGTGAAGCCAAAGTATCAAAATTAGCATAAATTATGAATATTGAGACCTATTTTTTAATAATTTATGTCCAAAATAAAAGGTTTTTCAAAATAAATTATGATATTTTCTAGAGTATGTGTTGCTTAAAAATGATATGATATTCATAAAAGAGACCATGTATAAATAAGTAAACAATTAAACTTTAATATATATCTCAAATTAAAATAAAGTGTCAACCAAAATTGATAATAAATTATAAAATTAATTTTCAAGATTGTAAATTTCTTATATGTTTTTATTCTTTGTCAAATGAGTTATCCAATAAGTCATTTGTAATTTTGTTTTATATTTTGAGATGTTGATATTATGTAGAAATAAAACTTGTGTATTTGTTTTACTTATCTTTGTGTTATTTTGTTTTAGATAGCAATGTTAGGATTTTTATAATTTTAAAATTATTGAATAAGTGTGCGTTTGGGAACTGTTTCAAGTTAGCGTTTGTGCATTTTGTTGAAAAAATGTAGATCCCACGGTACTGTTCATGGACCCACAAAAGTATCTAAACACAAATTTCAATTTAAAACTGGGTTTTACAGCACTATTCACACATTTAAAAATTATTTTATTATTATGTTTTCAGTTTTTAGTAATAAGTGATATTCAAACAGACTCTAAGTATTAATAAGTTTAACCGAGTTCATTTTTGATATAAGTGGTGGATTCAAAGTAATGCATTTTCTCTCTGCGTATCAGCTACCAAAAAAAACAAAAAGAAACTCTCTTTCTTCAGATCTCTCACTATCCAAAATTCAAAAACTCTCTCACACCATTGCTGAATCTCCATGGCTACAGCTAGCAGCCACCGCGTCCCACACCTCCACTGCCGGCGGTAGTTCCGGTACGATCCTGTCTCTCTCCTTCGACCGCTGGAGGTGCTATCGCCGGTGCCACCACCACTGGTGGCCACCGGGTCCTCCTCTCTCTCTCTCTCTATATTGTCTTTTCTCTTTTATTTTTCTTTTTGTTTCTCTTTTTATTTGCCTTTTAGACAAGACCGAAACCCCTTTGACACTCATTTTGTTTCATTTTTTTATTAGTTTGATGAATAACATTTTGTTTCAGTTTTGATTAGCTTGATGAATGGGTTTTCTTGTTTGGATTTCTGGTATTAGCAATATCTGTTATTATTGGCATTTTTAAAGCTGGTTTTTGGGTGGGCATTGAAGATGTTTGTTGAAATGCTTCATAGAGTTTTAGTTTATCTCTCTGTATTCTGCCTTCTTTTTCTTTTTTCTTTTTTTTATTCTAAAACTGAAACTAAACTATGATTCTTAGCTTGATAATAATTTCTCAGTTTGAAGTTTGTCACAATGGATCAGTTTTTTCTCATTCCCTATGTTACTACTGTGGTTTGAGTTGTGAAATGCACTGAAGATGTTTGAGAAAATATATGTTAGAAATTTGAAGTGATGTAATCTAATTTATTTGTATGTTGTTTGGAAATCTAATTTAGCAATAACTGTTATTATTGACATTTTTAAAGCTGGTTTTTGGGTGGGCATTGAAGATGTTTGTTGAAATGCTTCATAGAGTTTTACTTTATCTCTCTGTATTCTGCCCCCTTTTCTTTTTTTTTTTCAATGCTAAAACTGTGATGCTATGTGTATGGAAATTAGATTTTCAAGTTAGTGTGTTATCTTTGAAAACTTATCTCAAGCAGACAGTAGATAAATTATTCTCATAAAAGCTATGATTTTGTATTCAAAATAGCACAAAAATGAAAAACCATTTATTTGTTAACTTCATTAAGTAGTCTCCTGGCTGCCTAAGCTGTTTGAGCAAATATCTAATAGGTGAGTCTTTACTTTAGTCCTTCATGCTTTTAGATGGGAGCAGACATTGAAAACTTTTAGTGCTCTTGGGTTTTTTTGCTGAATTTTTAGTGCTCTTGGTTGGTTGTAATAGCATTGGAATAGCCAAAAATTTACTGGAAATGTTAGCAAAATACGATTTGTTTCACAGTAATTTTCTCTTAGTAGTAATTATTTATATTTAGGTACTAATTGTTCTCTCATGTGGTATTCTCACATTCCTACAATAGGGTACTATGGATTTTTTTTTCACACAATCAGTAGCAGATTTTCCACTTGAGGTTGCACACTTGAGCTTATGAATAGTGCAATGGTTTTAACTCTCTCCCTTTCCTTTTTCTTGTTTTGTATTAAAATAAAATTTCGAAGAATCCTTAGCTGCTAGTGCTTAACTTCAAGATGCATTCTATTCGTTGTTGATGGATTTCCAATAATAATTTGATTTTTAAGATGCGCCAAATTGGGAGATATTCTACTTTTTCTTATGCTTATTGTTATTATTTGTTTGGTAGATACTTGTCAATGATTGGCTGAAAAAAATTAATGATATGTTTTATAAACCTTCACTAATGTTAAATGTTATCATTGAGAAAGTGTTTTATATTTTATGTTTAACTGTTAGGAGTGTGTAGATGTATGTGTGTGTGGGGTGTTGATGGGGAGTGCATGTGGTGCTGATGAGGCATGTGTGTGTTGCTGCATGGTGAGGTGCTGCAGGGTGTGTGTGGGCTGCTGATGGGGCATGCGTGTGCAACTGATGAGGTGTGCATGTGTCAGTGCAGCCTGAGTGTATAATGTATCTGTGCTGTAGATAATGTTGTATTTGATTAGCTGGCATTGTATACTTGTATTTTAGTATAGATATACTTGTATTACTTGTATTGGTGATATGTTTACATCAGCCTTGTGTGGCATTAGAGTTAGTTGATATAGTTAGTTAGTTGGAGGGAATGGGCTGGCAATGTGGTTACAATTGAGCAAGGTCACAATGCTTAAGATTTTTGAAGCATTTGATCTTGAAGCATGCAAGACTCTTTTTTTGGTTATTATGTGGGAATTAGGTAATATGA
Source organism: Notholithocarpus densiflorus (assembly GCA_030021035.2). Taxonomy (NCBI): domain Eukaryota; kingdom Viridiplantae; phylum Streptophyta; class Magnoliopsida; order Fagales; family Fagaceae; genus Notholithocarpus; species Notholithocarpus densiflorus. The sequence goes on along the minus strand of JARYZH020000142.1, from coordinate 94,871 downwards.
TGGTGGAAAAAAATTGTCTATGTATCGTGTTATTATGGCCTTGTAATTGAAGAATATAATTTAATACAATTTAGTTTATTTTTTGGATCAATCTTCTTTTTTTTCTTTTTTTCTTTTTTTTTTTTTCCTAGCTTACTTCCATCTTGGATCCATTGATTTTAAAATATGCTAAGCATCCTTGAAGACTCTTGTTGTGTAATTCCTGTTTTCAAGAGAACATATTGAATACAAATATCCTTAAACATATTATCATTTTTAGTCCTGCAAAGTTTTAGGAGTTAGATCTTGCAAACTATCCTGACTGAAGCCAGCAATATCAATCCTATCCCATGTTCTTTCATCTACGCAAATGCATGCAATTATGAATTAATAGGAGTGAAACACCAGTTTTGGTCCCAAAAATTTGCTTGAAGATCCAATTGATCCCCAAAGTTCATTAAATGCCTAAATGTTGTAATTGGTTTTAATTTAGTCTTTCCATTGATGTTCACTAGAAACCAGAAGTCCATATAGCTGATTATTTGCATGGCGCAAATTATGCAAACTCAGAAAGCTGTCTCAACCTATTTTCATGATCTCTGCCCAATGACAAAGTCAAGAATTTTTACAGATTGGCTAAATATTCATATCAATAACTCTTACAAAATTTTTAAGCATAGGTTGCAATTCGGTTCCAATTAATTTCAGATAATTTACTGTCTCTAAAGAACACAGTCAAACATACTGTTTTTCCAATAAAATTGAAATTTTACAAGACTAAGTAATGAAAGACTTTCAAAAAACAAATCCTAAACTTCAATTTTCATGGCATACAAAATCTTTAACCCATTATGTACCACATCACAACAACCCAAGTACAGTGATGGTACAACACATTCCAACTGACAATTCACAGTAGATCTCGATCACAAAAGCATATCATGGATGGAGATGTTTGAGATTTGGAAAACCAGTTTCACCCTAAATCATCAGTATGTCAAAATTTGAAGTCAATATGTCACGCAGTTGCTTCGATTTACAACCTACTGCTCAATAGCTGGTCCTTCAGGTGAAGGGAGTGGTTCTTCTCCATTCGCATTGGTCTTAATGGCATTCTCAGCTAAAGGAGGGGCTTCTTCACCATGCTCATTGTTCTCAGGATGAAAATTGATTGGGAACTTTGTGACCCTGGGCTTGTCGGCCAAAATATTTCTTTGAACCCTATCGATCAAAACCTTTGGTGGAGGCTCCTCTCTTAGCTGTTCATCATCATAATCATTGTTCACATAGTATCCAACTCGAATAAACTCTTGTCCAAGATAAGAACATGTCAATAGCAGTACTGTGACGCCAATGATATCTTCATCATGGATTTTTGATGGGTCTGGAGGATCTGCCTGCCAGGGGCCCCAATAACAAAAAATTTAGTGTTATTTTCATAAGCAAATTAGAATTAAAAACCAAGTTTAGGACTTAGCACAAGCATTCATCAAAAATTACCTGAAGGACAAATCGGTAGTTGCCAATGTTGACAGGCCCAACAAGCACACTTTCAAGAAGTTGGTCAAATGTCTCATCCTCAGCAGATCCCACATAAATGAGTTTCCATTCCAAATCTGCAATGTTTTTCTGAGTTAAAATATGGCAAGGCTAGCAAGGCAGAAGTCAGGGAAACAAATTTAACTACATAGATGGTGACAACAAACATGGGAAATGCACAAGAAGTTTATATTAGGGAAAAATATTTAAAAAAAAAATTTTAAAAGTTCAAAGAGAAAAATGAATGATTCCCATTAGTATAATTGACTCCACCTAACAGGGAGAGTGGGGGAGAAGAGAGAAGGCATCGAGTGGTTAAAGAGAGCATCAAATACTGAAATACAGCTTTGTTGCACCTGCCATTTTTACCCTAAGCAAATGTACAAAATATCTTGACAAAACATGCTACATCCTCAAAGCATTTTAGCATCTCTAATTAAAGTACTTGGTAGCTGGAGTTCAAAAAAGAACTTCTATAGGAAATATAGAAATGCTTCTTCTATGAGTTCTATCAAAGATATAAACATCTACATGCTTAAAGACGAAGATTAGTTTATTCATTCAGGGCAAGAAAGAAAAAATTAAAAGGAACAGGCCAAAAGCCTCACTTAGATCCAGTGCCTTTTTCAAACCATCAGGGGCTTCTTTGTTGTCTCATCCTGTGTAAGGCATATCTTAAACAAACACATGGATTCTAACACGGGACTAACTAAATAAAACTACTTATTGAGCTTCTCTTCCTATTGAACACTTTACCTAAGCCTATCATATCCAAAATTTATCAATGAATCAGTGACTAGTTGTTTAATGGTAAATAGTACTCAGAGATGTATAATATTGGTTCAAATACTTTTAAATTTGAAGTATTTTGTACAACAATGTAACTGAAATTATATAAGGACACCAATAACTCAAACCATTTAGGTTTGTCTAACTATCAATCCTCTTGAGTGTTTTAGTAAAAAATTTATTACACATAAATTAAGCTACCAAAAAACCTTATCCACAACTCTAAGCATTACATCCAACTAATCAACTTAACTAAAGCCAAATTAATTGGGTCAGCTACAAAGACCTTTTATGTCACTCAAACTTATCTAGGGTCATGTCCCATTTATCTATCCAACAACCATGCCTTTCGCTTATTCCATACAGCTTCTATCCCAGTCATTTTGGCCTCCCTTTTGCCTTTTTTGCTCCATCCATACGATTATTATCACAATTTTGATTACATTCACAGGCCTCCATGGCACATGTCAAAAGCATCTCAAACAATTCTCCATCATATCCAAACCATCTTAGGATTACATCCAAAAATCATCTTTTTATGTTTCCTTACTCTAGATAAAAGCATTTCTTTCATCACATTAATGCCATATTATCATGGAAATCAACTAGGACCATTAATTCTCAATAGAAGGACTTCAAATCAAATCAGGAATAGATCAGACATCATTGGATTTTCCTTAATGAATTAGCCAATTTAAAGAGTCGCTTGCATTTCTCAATATGATGAATCTCCCTCAAGACTACACAACATACAAATAAATTAGATTACATCACTTCAAATTTCTAACATATATTTTCTCAAACATCTTCAGTGCATTTCACAACTCAAACCACAGTAGTAACATAGGGAATGAGAAAAAACTGATCTATTGTGACAAACTTCAAACTGAGAAATTATTATCAAGCTAAGAATCATAGTTTAGTTTCAGTTTTAGAATTTAAAAAGAAAAAAAGAAAAAAAAAAGAAGGCAGAATACAGAGAGATAAACTAAAACTCTATGAAGCATTTCAACAAACATCTTCAATGCCCACCAAAAACCAGATTTAAAAATGCCAATAATAACAGATATTGCTAATACCAGAAATCCAAACAAGAAAACCCATTCATCAAGCTAATCAAAACTGAAACAAAATGTTATTCATCAAACTAATAAAAAAATGAAACAAAATGAGTGTCAAAGGGGTTTCGGTCTTGTCTAAAAGGCAAATAAAAAGAGAAACAAAAAGAAAAATAAGAGAGAAAAGACAATAGAGAGAGAGAGAGAGAGGAGGACCCGGTGGCCACCAGTGGTGGTGGCACCGGCGATAGCACCTCCAGCGGCCGAAGGAGAGAGACAGGAACGTACCGGAACTACCGCCGGCAGTGGAGGTGTGGGACGCGGTGGCTGCTAGCTGTAGCCATGGAGATTCAGCAATGGTGTGAGAGAGTTTTTGAATTTTGGATAGTGAGAGATCTGAAGAAAGAGAGTTTCTTTTTGTTTTTTTTGGTAGCTGATACGCAGAGAGAAAAGAGAAAAGAGAAAAGAGAAAAGAGTAAGGGCAGAGGGTGGTGTCACACGGATTGATGAGCTGTCTTTATTAGGTGTCAATTTTTTATGCGTTGGATTAAATAAACGGTTGAGATTGAAGCTATTGCACACCGTGCAATACCCTAACTATTGCACGGGATATGAATCCAACCAAACCAACTGGTCACTTTCTACCTTCCCTCTCGTATCTTGGTATTTCATAATTGTCGCAAAAAGACATGGTTAGTACAGCTCAGTCTGGTTAGTACGGTGTGCATTACCTCAATTCTCAGTTATAGATTTAATCTAATGGCATAAATCATTGACACCTCACCAAATAACAAAAATACTACTTTACCCTTAAATATCAGCCCGCTCACTGATACAGATTCAGCCCGCTACTGTTCTGGTAAGTCTGAGTAAACCCAAACTAAAATCAAATTTTTTTTCTCTCTCTCCCCTGCGGTTGAGGTTGCTCTCTGCCTCTCCTTCAATCCATTGTCACGGCAGCCCCAGCTCATGCCCAAACACTGAAACTTAGCATTTGAAACCAAACCCCCGAACACTCACACTCCCTCTTTCTCGTGTGTGAAAGCTGTCCCAAGTCCCAACTTTCATGGAGTGAAGGTCTATCTGAAGCAACAAAGCCACTGGCCGGATCGGTGGTTCCGACGGTATTTGGCCATTGTATCGTTGGAAAATCCCCAACTCTATGTGAGACGGAAGGAGTACACTCCCGGAGTTTCAAGTAACAGCCCGTTAAAAAGTGTTTCTGTCAGTACAGTTCAGTTTGAAACTTTGAATACACAGAAGTACAGATCGGGCGATCGATCTCACCTTCTTTGTAGGGCCAATGACTATAATGAATAGAACTGGTAAATGGTTCCCATGTTTCTCATCTATACGGAGATGGTATGACAAGCAGATTTACTTCTCAAAGGCTGCACTATTCATTTTTGGTAATTTTTTTTTTCCTTAAAAAAAGCTCAACTGCTGTAGTCTTAAGTTCATTTTTCACTTACAAAAACAGAACTTAATTTATTTTCTTTGATGATTTACAGGCTTAGTTTTTAGCCATAGCTTGGTCAATTATGGAGTGGTGAAAGTCTTAATGGATTACCTCACATATTTATGGCCCAAGCAACATCTTGCAAAAGCTACAGCAATTATGAATCTCCAGGATGGTGTATCGACCATATCAGAAGTTATAGTTGCTCATTTAGCCGATTCCTATTTCGGACGTTTCAATATGATTGTCATCTGCGCCATAACCTATATTACTGTGAGTCTGTGTCCTGCTCTTGTATAAGGTCAGATGAGTAAACTGAAGATTTCAAGAATATGTATAACAGTCTGTTTGGGAGGGCAATTTTAAATTTTTTTTAAAAAAAAAAAAGAAAAAAAAAAAAGAGAAGAAATTTGGGTAGGACGAAACAAAATTGTTATTTCGTTGTTTGGAAATTTATGTGAACTATACTTTTAGATATCTCAATATATTTTTTTTACTAATTTTTTTTTTACTAATTGTTGTTGCTTGGCCCCCAATGAACTAAATTTTTAAGCCATAATCATTATCGAAAATTTTAAGGTATTTTAGTTATTTTAGAAATTTCAATAGCATTTCAATTAAATTAAAGGTTTTATTGCATTTGGATTTTCCAAAAAGCATTTCAATTATATTAAAGGTTTTTAGATGGACGCTTTTAGATTTAAAAATCGATTAAGTGGGGCCTAAGGAAATAAATTTAAATGGACCTTTTAGATTTAAATATCGATTAAATAAATTTATTTAATACTAACAAAATTGAGGTTAATTTGATTTTTTTTTTTTTGGTTGAATTTGATGAATTAATACTAACCAAACTAAGTTAATTTCATATAGACAAATCAAATATCATGGTTCAAGTATGAAATTAAAAAAAATAAATGAAAATTTACTATTATTTTAGAAAAGAGATTTACTTTATCTTAGATAAGATGATGCATAGTAATAAATTTTGATTTTGGTGTTAAAAAAGATATAGAGACTATTTGGTGCATGACCATGTGGGAGATTAGATGACTAATATTGATTAGGGCTATCCACGGGTTGGGTTTGTGCTCAACTCGTATTCAACCCAACAACTTCAGGTGGAGAAAAATGTAACCCGAAACAGACTTGGAAGAATTGTCAAATCTGCTAGTTTGGGTCTCATCGGGTGTTAGGTTGTACTGGTGGGTTTTGGGTTTTGTTAATGAGGCTGAGATTTGGTTGGATCCGTTGAGATTGGCCTGATCTGTCTAAAAATGTCTATAAATTTGGATTATTTTTTATTTTAATGTCCAAATCATTGTTATTGCAATTATGTTTTTACAGTTATTATTATTGTTACATGTTCTACTTGTATATTCTTGAAAGAAGAACTTGAGAAATATTTTCTTGTACATGTGAAAATATTACCATCGGCCCAAGCGGTTTCACAAATATCCAAGCATCATGTTTCATTTCTTATTGCAGGGATTGGCGCTGTTAGGTTTCCCAACCCAAGTTGGAATTTATGTGGGATTACTGGCTGTAGCATTGGGCAAATCTGGTCAAAATCCGGTTTTAAAAGCCTTTCTTGCTGATCAGTTGGGTAGTAGGGAAGACCACAAAGACGAGGAAAAAATTGAAAGATGTCATGGTGTTGATTTCCCCGATCAGTTGGGTAGTAGGGAAGACCACAAAGACGAGGAAAAAATTGAGTCTCGTTTAAATGTTTGGTGGGGCATTGCCTGGTCTTTTGGTTCCATCGCTTCCATTTACCAGATTAAGTATGCTACATGGAACTAGACTTCATAATTTCCATTGTGGTTATGGATGCAAGTCTTTTGTTGTTCTGCATTGGCTTCCCCTTTTACTACAATAAAAAACCAGTGCAGATGCAGAGCCCACTTAATATTTGTTTCAGAGTCTTTAAGGCAGCTATATTCAATTTGCATCTTAACTACCCTTATACGCCAGAACAGTTTTACAAGAACTGTAATGATGAAAGAACTTTGTCGCCAGAAGTGCCACGCTTAAGGTAGAGTGCTCTCTCTCTCTGTCTGTCTGTGTATGTGTGTATGTCTTAGCGGGTAAAAATGTTGAATACAGGTGGTTAGACAAAGCTGCTATTGCAAAGAGGCAATCCAATTTGGGAGAACAAGAAGGTAGTGGAGAACAGGACTTAGAATACGGGAATGGGCTGAGTAAATCAATGGATAGCCTTGGTCGTTTTGAAAATACTGGTGTAAGTGACAGTAGTAGAGAAGAGGAAAGTCATGAGATGCCTTGCACAGTTAAAGAAGTGAGCGAAGTAAAGCGCCTTTTGACATTGGTACCAATCTGCACGAACTTTTTTGCCTGTGGTTTAGTTAAAGCTACCGGAGATACTTTCTTTATGGAACAAAGTAGCAACCTTCTTCATTCTGATTCTATGGGTTTTATGTTCATACTGCTGTCCTTGATACGATATGCAATACAATTCCCATTTAGGTGGGAGAAAGTCAGACAAAAATTTGGCCCACTTAAGAGAATTGGAGCTGGGATGGTTTGTTCTATATTGTGTTGCATTGCAGCTTGGCAAGTAGAGATCCAAAGAAGGAATTTAATTAAGAAAGAGGGGATTAATCCTGATGCTCAGGGCCCAGAAGCAGAGAATATATCCATGAATATCTTCGCCTTATTTCCACAATTTCTTTTGTTAGGACTAATGGAAGGCCTTGGGGAAGGTGGGCTAGAAACATTCGTGGATAACCACATCCCTAAATCATTTAGTGAATATGGGTCTCTGTTTAGTGGCTGTGTATTGGGTTCTGCATATTTCTTCAGCATACCGTTGCTTTTACTGTTTAGAAGCTGGTTTGGTGATACCATAAACAAGGGTCATCTGGAAAGGTATTTTCTATTTTTAGCAATACTAAATACCATTTTCTTTTGCTTTTATCTGCTTGCTTTATCTAAGTATGCCCACATGGACCCATCGGAGAATGTGAAATCGAAGGACTCGGAAGAAGGTGCTAAAGACTCACTTAAATCTAAGCCTTACAAACAATGGAGGATGTTAAGTAATGCAACCACTGCCACTGGCCTTCTCCGACACCGCTACTCGCGTTTAGCCACTGAAGCGGGTGAGCAATCAACAAGAGTACAAAACCATGAGTCTATGAGGGAGAAACTCCCATTATTGCGGTCCCATGCATCTACTAAACAGTCTAAACGTGAGGAGGTGGCCCCCAATGATGAGCCAGGTAGCCAACAAGACTCATTTGCCGGTGCTGAGTCAAGTAGCCTACAAGACCGAAGTTGAGGTAGTCCCCGGTGGTGGTTCCTATTTAACTTGAAAAGTGATAGATCTAGGTGACTAAGTAGGCTTTTTGTTGCTTAGTTCACGGTTTTAGTGGGCATGACTTATTAATATTGGGGGTGATGTTTTCCTATGTAAGCTAAGTTCACTAGATGTTGTTTAATGTTTAATTAATAGACTTATATTTGTGTATATTTATTGAGATGTGATAATTATTGATCTATTTTTTTTTTGGTCAACAGAGGAGATAATTATTAGCTAGCCACAAAAGGTGTAGTGTTGGCTATCTGCCTTAAGGAGTACAAACCATTTGCATCAGAATTTACAATTACATTTAGATCAGGGGTAGGGGGAACATCAAGTACAACAAAATTAGAAGTTAAGGAACAAGCTCCTTTAGCAAGGTTGTCTGCTCCTCTGTTAGCCTCCCTAAACATATGCTTGATCATGGTTCGCTGAAACTGCCCGAGTAAGTACTTGCAGTCATTAAGGAGTGATGTATATGAGCTGTTAGGGGTTTTCCTTGAGAGAATAAGATCCACAACCACCTTGGCATCCAACTCCACGGCCAAGTGTGTGATTCCTAGCTGTGAGGCAAGCGTGAGACCATCCCTAAGAGCCAAAATTCAGCAATAATGCTTGTACTGATACCAATATATCTCATATATCCTTTAATCCATCTGCCACAGGAGTCACATATGAGCCCTCCCCCCCCCCCCCTGCCTTCCTTGGATTGCCCAAGGAAGCACCATCTGAATTGATTTTAAACCACCCCTCTTGTGGCTTGTCCCAACAAACCGGAATAATAGAATGCCTTTTAGAAGCCAACCCTTTTCCCACACAATAAAAATATTCAGTGGCATCTTTCATACAAAGGGAATGGAGGTTTAGATTTAAAGGAGAGTTTTGGAAAACCATGCTATTTCTATGTTTCCAGAAATTCCACACAGCCAAAGGAAAAATAATGGACCAAGGAATTCCATTGATTCGGTTCAGCTTGCTGTCCAAATAGTTTGTGCTCAACCAATCTATTAAGCTCAGATGCATGAAATTGGACATGCTTTCGGGAGCTCGAAACTTCTGCCAAAAATTCATAGCAATCGGGCAGTCCCTTAGAGTGTGTAGGATAGATTCCTCATGATTTCTACATAAGGGGCAGCAAGCATCATGAATAATACCCCTCGATTCAAGGACTTTCTTAACTGGAATGTTGTTATGGAAACATAACCAAAGAAAGTGTTTTATCTTTGGCAAAGTGTCAAGCTTCCAAATCCAGTTCCCTTGGAAGGTTTAGGCATTAAGTGGCTCGGGTCTAGCCAGCTTATGGGCATAAGCCAAGTTAAAATCCCTATCTAAAGACCCTTTCCAGATTAGATTGTCCTGTTTCTTCCCATAAATTTGTAAAGGGATAGCTTTGATCATGTCTTTAACATCTACGGGTAACTCAAAGGATAACTTACCCCAATCCCAAATACCTTGACAGGTAGCTTCAGCAATAGAGAGGTAGAACTCCCTTTGTGTGAGTGGACCCTGAATAAGTTCCCTGACTGTTTGGCCTTTCACCCACTTAACATTCCAAAAGCTAAGATTGGAATTACTACCCAGATTCCACCCAATGCCTTTTTCAAAAACTAAAAATCCCTTCTTAATTGCTGTCCAGGTAGGAGAGCAAGAGAGCTTATCAGGGTCTTTAGACCTTCTGCGGCTTTGGGAGCAGTATTTATTAAGTAAAACCCTTGCCCATAAGGCTTCTTTTTCTTGATAAAGCCTCCAATTTAATTTAGCAAGAAGGGCAATGTTTTTAGCCTCGGCTGATTGGAGGCCTAAACCTCTTTCCTCTTTCGATTTAACAATTTTTCCCCACCCCACAAGATGAAGTTTTCTTTTATCCTCAGTGGATCCCCATATAAAATCTCGGCTAACTTTATCAATTTTTTCACAAACATGCGTTAGGAGGGCAACCCCTTGCATCACATAACTAGGGATCGCTTCCATTACTGATTTCACTAACACTGATCTTCCCGCACAAGATAGAAATTTAGTTTTCCAGCCAGACAATTTGGCTATCATCCTCTCCACAATGAAATTGTATTGATTGCGGCCAGCTCCTTTGTGTCTTAAGGGAAAGCCCAGGTATTTTCCAAGGCATGATGTGGCTTGTATGCCCAAAGTCTCACAAATGTTGTCCTTGAGGCTGTTAAGGGTGTTGGGAGAAAAGTAGATGCGGGATTTGTCCACACTAATGGCTTGCCCCGACTCCACACAAAATTGCTCAAGCACCCTTTTGATGGAAGCAGCACTCCTCTTATCAACCTTGGCAAACAACATAAGATCATCCGCGAAGAATAGGTGACTAATCTCCACATTAGTCCTAGAAGCTTTCATAGGGATCCAATTTTTCTCCATGCATTCCTTATCAATAAGGTAGCCAAGGAATTCCATGCAAAACAAGAAAATGTAAGGGGAGAGGGGGTCCTCTTGACGAATTCCTCTCGTAGGCTAAAATTTATCCAATTTACCTCCATTGAAAAGAATGGAAATGCTAGAAGAGGAGATACAACTCATAATAAGACTAGTCAACCCATCAGGAAAGTGGAAAGCTCTAAGGACTTTATGAATGAAATTCCATTCCAGGCGATCATAAGCCTTGGCAAGGTCTATTTTAATTGCCACGAAACCTTTATTCCCTTTCTTCAAATCAAGAGAGTGTATAAGCTCCTAAGCAATAACCACATTATCCAACCCTCTTCTTCCAGGAACAAAGGCTGCCTGTATAGGGGAGATAAGCTTTTCAAGAAAAGGCCTGAGCCTTCCCACAATGATTTTTGTCACCACCTTATATATGGTATTACACAGACTGATGGGTCTGTAATTATTGAGGCTTGTAGGGCTTTGACATTTTGGTATGAGTGAGATCAAAGTTTCATTCAAATACTCTGGCATTTTCCTAGATTCAAAAATTTGGGTTACTTCTTTACAAACTGATTCTTTAACATCAGTCCAAAAATACTGGAAAAAGCCTGCACGAAGGCCATCAGCCCCGGGAGCTTTAAAAGGTTTGAGGCCCCAAAGACCCTTAGTGATTTCTTCCTCAATAACTTGGCCCTTATAATCTCTTGGTCCTCATCAGAGAGAAAGCTACAAGAAAAGGAATCAATATCCGAGTGCAAGGTTGAGTGTTGGGCTTCAGTTTGGAAAAGTTGCTGGAAACCCAATAAAATGTGCTGTTTGACCCCCTCTTCATCCGTGATCCACTCACCCACAGAATTCTGAATGCTTTTGATTTTATTTCTATGTCTCCTCACCAAAGTAGTGGTGTGGAAAAAAGCGGTGTTGCGATCTCCAAGTTCAGCCCAACTTAAGCGAGATTTGAGGGCCCAAAACTCCTCTTCCTGTTGCATAATATCTATATACTCCTTAGTGAGACTTTTTTCCAACTGAATAAGAAAATCATTAGGATTGTTTGACATAGCTTTCTGGACCCCATACAATCTGGCAAGGACCCTTTTCTTGCGAGCAAAAAGGTTGCCAAAAACTTCCTGATTCCATTTCTTAGCCTTTTCAGTAAAATTGTCAATGGCAGAAGAAAGAGGCGGATCCATATCCCATGCCGTTTTAACAATTGTGTGGAAGTCAGGGTGATGAATCCACATGGTTTGAAACCTGAAGGGTTTATTGGGAGTGATTGTAGGAGGCCTCATGAGCTCTAAAAGAACAGGGCAATGGTTTGAAAAAACCCTCGGCAAGTGTGTCACAGATGCTTCCGGATAAAGAATTCTCCATGAGGGGTTTGCAAAACATCTGTCAATCCTCTCAAGGATGAGATTTGAAATTTTTCGAAGATTAGACCAAGTGTACTTAGGTCCAGAGAATCCCAAGTCAAGGAAATTACAAGCATCAATACATCCTTTGAATTCCAGGGCTTTGTTAAGGTTAATCTGCCTGCCCCCAAGCTTATCCTCACCACTAAGAATTTCATTAAAGTCCCCCATCATGAGCCAAGGGAGATTATGAAGTTGTGCAACTTGAGCTAAATTTGCCCATAAAATTTTTCTTTCAGATAATCGAGGACTAGCATAAATGGAAGAAAAAAGCTAGGAGAAGTTAGAGTTGCTGACCTTAATGGAAGCGTGAATTTCTTGCTCTGTTGAGAAGAGCACACAAACCTCCACCTCCTCCTTTTTCCAGAGAAGCCATAAGCCCCCAGCATATCCAATGGTATCAATTGTGAATGAACCATCAAAACGAAGCTTTTCAATGATCCTAGCAGCTCTCTCTCTACCCACCCTTGTTTCAATAAGAACCATGATTGAAGGATAGTGGTTGACTGCCATTTCATAAATTCTTCTAGTAAAATCCGCATTAAGGGCACCCCTACAGTTCCACAACAGAATATTCATCTGTGCACAATTGGTGTTAGGGAATTCAATGGAATTAGGCCCCATCATTGCAGCTTCCACCAAACTCCACCCCAAATTCCTCAGAAGGTTTATGGATGCCACCCAATTCGGCTTCCATAGTACCAGGTATTTTAGTATTCCCTGAATTTCCTCTTTGCAGCACACAAGGAGATCGCATTTCGAAATCATTTTGAGAGTCTGGTAATACATCATCATGGGAAGATTCCCCATATGAGTTGATACTGACCCCTTGAAGTCGATCACTCTCCTTTCTTGGACTAGCCACCCGAATTCGTCCAAGTGAGGTGTTACTAATGGCCTCTTTAGCCTGTTCAGCTATTTCGCCTCCTCCATCGTGATCATGGGTATGTTTGTCAGAAAATGCCACCACGGGTTTGGAGTTGATCCCCACGCCAGATGATCCAACGCCAAAGTTCCAGTCCTTAGACTGGAGGGAATGATCGGAAAGAGGTTCTTCCATGCAGCTTCCAGTTCTTGTTCGAAACAGCCCAACGGCGTCGTGGGAGATGCTTTGATTTGGGCAATCACTTCGTCGGGGACCAAAATGGCCTTGTTTCAGTGCCATATTGCCCAACCCAACTGGGTTAGATGAGAAGGTTGTGGGTTGTTTGCCATGAGAGGAAGGCCTGATCGTTTTAGAGGAAGGAGAGTGTTGAAGCTGAAGGGTGTTATCAACACTTGGGTTTGGTCTCTTAAGACCTTTAGTTCCTTTTGAGTTTGACAATTTTTTTATCATGGTTTGGCTTAGTACTCTTAGACTGAGTGCTCATTGAACCACTCTTTTGATCTGATTTTTGACTTACCATGGGGCCCAATGAGATATGTTCAGAAGATTTTGGCGCTTCCCCATTTTTCCTATGCGTGTACATCTCCCTAGTGTCAGATGATTTGGTAAAAGGACCCACAGTCTTCTCGGGCAGATGAGAAGCACTAGCTTCAAAGCGAAATGTCAATTCCAAATCATAGGTAGGCAGGCTAGCAAAGTGGTTTCCATCATTTCCCTTAGTTCCGGAATTGTTAGGAACCCCGTGTTTAGTTAGGGAATTTGCCCCATGATTTCGTCCAGTTCTAACTGGATTTCTTTTTCAGGTAACTATCATCCACTCACCATAGTTTTGATCATTTTGATCATTATGGTGGGGTGTTTGCTTCTCAGTTGGGTTAGAAAGTGAAGCTTCATCACCAACCATAGTGTGAGGCCTGGTGAGGTGGGGACAGCTATCAACTTTATGCCCAATCCTTCCATAGCTGAAACACAACAGTGAAATTCCTTCATACGTGACTTTTTGCTTAAGTCGACCCACTCTGATAGTGTTAATAAGTGGCTTTGTAAGATCAATTTGAAGACAGAGGCGAGCATAGCTGCCTCTTGTACCCGATGCCGTGTAAGAGTTTATCCTTAGCACTGGTCCTATGGCTCCCCCAATTTCTCTAAGAATTGAAGCATCATAAAACTCAATAGGCCATTCTAGGAGGCTAACCCAGACTGCCACAGCTGAGAACAAAGCTTCCGATGCTTTGAAGTATGGTTCCCATGGCTTAATCGCGAGGAAATGTTTCCCAATAAACCAAGGGCCACCTTTTAGCACTTTGTCATAATTAGAATTCTCATTAAACTTGATAAGGAAGTAATCCTTACCAAGATCAACACAGTCCATCTTAGCTATGGGCTTCCAAAGGGTGTTGAGTTTGAAAGTGAGGTAGTTATAGCCAACTGTTCTACCATACACTTTCACGATCAACGCCTTGGCCCAAGGAGCCCTTATACTGGACTTTGTCTCTTTAGAGAGTCTTACATCAACCATGCCTTCAACTAAATCCTCAACTTCATCATCAGACTCTTCCTCATGATCTTCCATTCTATCAAAGCTAAAAGCCTGGGCATAAGCCCCTTGAATGTCTCCTATTAAGCTATCTTTATAACTTACCTGTTTGCGGGGTGGAGCAAATGGTTTCTCAATGCTGTTGTCTTTAAATTTCTTCACACTCTTGAAAAGTTCAGCTTCTTCTTCTGCAGAGCACTGGGTTGGCTGTTGAAACTCGGGTTCCATCTCTCTCTTTTTCTACAAGTGTTGAAATTTGTGGTTAGCATAGAAGTTATAATTATTGATCTATGACTGTTTTTTATTTTATTTTATTTTTTATGGGAATCTATGATTGTTTTAATATTCTATAAGCATTATATATTTTTTTTAATAACCTAGTTGGATTTGTAACCGGTTCATGGTAGGACTATCAAAATTGCTGATACAGTCCGATTTTTAAAATCATGATCATGTAAATATATATATATATATATATATCTCAATAAACTCACCTAATAACATCCTAAAATATTTTACATAAAATTCAATACATCTTACCACACCTAATAATATCCCAATAAACTTTCAATTTGGTTGGATTTATATATGAGTATTAAATTTTTTTTTTTTTGAAAAACTGGGTATTAGAATTGATTGGGTGTGATTGTACTTATTCTTAAATATGTAATAAGATGGTGTGACATATTGGGATTTGAGAGATAAAATATGATACATCGTTACCGAATTTAACCTCTCTCTCTCTCTCTCTCTCTCTCTCTCTCTCTCTCTCTATATATATATATATATATATATACATACATACTGTAAAGATAGATCATGCACAATGGCATCATTTCTTAAATAATGAAGTCTATGACAAGTGGTCTCCTCTCATTACCTTTCAATAAGGGTCGTCGATGGGCCAGGTCGGGCCGGCCCAACCCATTTTTACTTGGCCCATGGGCACAATGGGCTGGGCATAATGGCCTATTAACTAGTTAACGGGTCGGGCCGAGCTGGGCCAAAAGAGAAAACCTCAGCCTATGGGCAATGCCCATTTTGTCTTTAGCGAGCTGGGCTATCAGGTTGGGCCTAATGGGCTACCCATGAGCTTGTGTTAGCATATTATTTTATTATTTTTATAAGGAAAGAACCAATTTTTTATAAGAGAATAATCAATCTATTTTTTTAAATGAAAAAATTAAAGAATTTAATACTTAATTACAAATTTTTTTACAATCAAATCTATTTAATTTTTTATTTTGTTGATGGAAACCTATTTAATTTTTTTTATTAAGGCTTTAAATAGTTTTTTATTTTTATCTTCAATAAAAAATGTCAAATGGTTAATTCAAATTTGCTAGACTACTAAAAAAATATATATTTAGTAAACTAAGTTTAGCACAATTACTTTGAGTATCTTAGTGGTTGAGGGAGTTTTTTTAAGAAATTCCTCTATAATATCTCAAGATCAATCCTTCATACACTTCCTATATATTTTTGTTATGAATTATGAGTTATTGGGTTGGGCCAACGGGTTAGGCCAACGGGCTGGGCAACGGGTTGGGCTACTGAGCTAGCCCACCGGGTACCCATGGGCATAAAACTAGCCCACGGCCTCACCCGCTGGGCTAGTAGACTATCCATGGGCCTCAATAACAACGGGCCGGGCCGCCCATTAGCCTGGTAGGCCATCGAATTTCTGGGTCGAACTGTGGGCCGTGGGCTATTTGATGACCCTTACCTTTCAACAACTCCGTTGCAGTTAATATCAACTGTAGTCATGTTTTGTTTTCTTAAGTCAGATTGTATATTTAGCTCTTTCTCAAAAAAAAAAAAAAAAAAAGATTGTATATTTAGCAGGTTTAACACGTGTATAAACAAATATATCATACATGCATAACTTGTTAGGAAGTTCAATTTATTAGTCTGTTAAGCTTCTAACGGCTAGTTGGTTATCTCTCTCTAACTAGTAACTACTAAAAAGAGAGCTCCTATACTATTTCTCATTTAAGTTGCTTGCTGTGTTAATCAATTACATACTAGTGATTTTTATTCTATGTTTTCTCATTGAAGTTTTTCATGGTATTAGCTATGAAGCACGGACGTGGCTTGGAGAGTGCCGCACCAGAGTTTGATACGGCTTGATGCGGGGTGCGGCGTCTGACGCGGCTGCCCGCGCGTCAGTGCCACGTTTGAGCTTTTTTTTTTTTTTTTTAACGGATTCGCGCCGACTCGACTTCGATTCACACCGAACCAGGCCGATTCGGCCAAAATCGGGCCATATCGATCGAATTGGGTCGTATCGGCTGGTGACCAAAACGGACCCAAAATGGCCGAAATCGGCTTTGAATCATGCCAGAACAGCTGCAATCGGCTTTGAATGAGGTGCAAACATCCTAAATCTGTTCTTCCTCAATTTTATTCTGAATATTTGTTGCTTCTTTTGTGTTTTCTTTTTTCTTTTGTGTTTTGTTTTGTGTTTCTTGCCTTCTTCTTTCTTTGTTTTGTGAATCAAGGCATAGTAATGTGTTTTTTAAGAATATTTTAATAGTAAAAATATATAGAAAATATAAATAAAAATATTTTTAATAATTCTTTAATCGCCGCACCCGCACCCGCACCCTACTTTTTCAAAAATTGCCTAGTCCCGCACCCGCACCCGAATCCGGAAACGCACCCGTGCTTCAGAGGGTATTAGAGCCTACGATCAGGGCTTCCACAACTACAAAATCTGAATCAACCACCACAAACTCTTACTCCTGTGTTCTCCTTTATTGTTGGAATCAATAATGCTTGAGAGGGTCTGGAATACTCTAGAGCAATGATTCACATCAACATCAAGAGCAAACATATTGAATATGAAATTGGAGTTTCAGGTATCAAGGAAGGAAATGATATAATCTATCAATGGCTTTCTACAGCGAATTAAAACAGCAAGAGATCGTCTACTTACTGTTGGAGTAGCGATTGATAATGAAGAATTGCTATGCATTATACTCAAAAGGCTTGCCCATCGAGTATGCCCAAAGGTGGACATTAATTGCATGAAATCATTGAAATATCACTGGGATAAGATTTCAATGAGATTTGGTTAGGTTGGGATAACCCAACTAGGTCCAACATATCTATTACAGAAATGGCCACAACTCGGCCCAATTTCTTTAAAACCACCTAGGAGTTTATTTCTCTAACAAGCTTAAGACCTGCCTCACTACAAATCTATGTCCAATCACATACACAGCTAAACCCATCAGAATTCTTAAGCCCAACCCAGTTACACTAATCTAAACCTAGCCCACGCACCAACTTTCCATATTTACATTGACAAACCCTAACTTCCAACAACTACATGAACACTGCTTTCAACTACAAACAATTACATAACATCCCTAAAACTTCCAATAATAGCACAAATCCCCTATAATTTTCTAAAATTACCATAAGAACCACCATAACTTACCAAAATACCCCTATAAACCCTCATAAATTATTAAGATACCCCAAAATACCCAAGAATTATCCAAATACTTTTGAAGCAGGAAAAAAGAAAAAAAAAAAGAAAAAAGAGATAATTAGTTTATCTATATAAGAGGAGATTATATGAAAAATCTAACTGGTTCTTTCCTTTCCTTGGGTTTATGGTCATTTGCCAGGAGTTTAGAGTTGAATCAAAGAAAGAAGGTTGAACTTTCATAAAGCAAGCACCTCTTTCACATAAGAAAACGGAGGCAGGCTTGGGTATAATCTTACTAAACCAATTCCACATGAAAAAGGATCGGACAATTGCCCTCTTGAGTAATGGGAAGCAAGCTAGTCCCTGAAAATGCTCGTTCCTTTGTTGTTGGGGCTTACAGTTCACCTTTGACACAACTTTTTGATGATCGCAAAAGCTATGCCATCTTTATTCCGACTTCCTCTGTGTTGTCAAGGATCTACATACGTATAATGTCATAACTATAGGGTGCCACCTGTAGCCAACCCATACATGCTTTAGACCTTGATTTTCCTCTGATTAATTTGTGTAGTTTCCTTATAATAAAAAGCCCCCTAATCTTAGGCAATTAAGGGTTTTTATAGGTCTTCTTGTTGGCTTTTACATGTATTTTGCATATAGAAAGAGAGAATATTAAATTGCTGGTTGGATTACCAAATTATTAGGATTGAAGTTTTTTCACCACTACACACCCTTGATGCGTTGGTTACTCCACAAGTATAAGTGCTTGTGGGGTGTGGGGGGCAATGGCTGAGGTTCAAGTATCCAGGAGGGAGTTTTACACACATATACACTTAGATTAGGCTAGAGTAGAAATTCTATCTTGTATATATAAAAAAAAAAAAAAAAAAAAAAAAATTGAAGTTTTTCTTTTTCTTCTTGGTATCTGTGACATTATAGTATTACAGTACTACTATTCTAATAGTTTACAACAAAAGTTACAAAACTGATCCTATAATAAAAAAATAATATAAAAAGTAAAAAACGCATGATTAAAAAAAACAAAACAAAACAAAACTTCACAAGGCCCAGAAGTAAAGTAAGCCCACAGCCACAAGTCATATGTCCACCCATGATAAAACAAAAACCACGCATCACATATTCACAGTATGCATTAGGAGGAAAAACAGATAAAAAAGAGTGAAAGACTGAAACTATACCTTAGGTCTTCAGACGTGATCAGATCGGAGGAGAAGTAAAGCCACCAACAAAAGTGATTTATGAGTAGTGAACAGTGGAGATAGAGAGAGAGAGAATGGGTAAATTTTAAATTTTAAATTTGATATTTTAGATTTGTTTTTATTTGTGATTGTTTTGTGAGTAATACTTTTAGATTAGATTTGTATTTTATCTAGTTGAATTTTGGTTTGTTTAGAAGTTAATGATGTTATTTTTGGGACAATTGATTTTGTTTAGACAAAATAATTTTCTTCTTTTTTTTGGTCAAAAGAATCTAACAAATTTTTTGAGGTTTCATTTGGAACCAATTTTTTTTTTCCTGATTACCCATTCTTTTCCAAAATTTTGGGCCCCCTTCCACTTGAGGGCCTTAGAGAATGGTCTAATTAGCCTAGTAGAAGGGCTGACCTGGTTCACACATGGCCACGAAAACACATGAATTAAAAAAAAAAAAAAAACAAAACAAAACAATCTCAAGTGAGCTATGGTAGTAAGGGGACCTCAAACAGTTTTGTATTTCATCACATGCAGAGGACAAGGTACTACTTAATTTCCTCACACACAGCTAAGGTATAGTCAAAACACTTTCGTTAAATATTCTGGTTAACATGTTCTTTAAAATTTAGGGGCTGTTTGGTATGGAATTTTGAGTAACAATAAATTTTTTGTTTTTAAACAACATTATATGTATTTTTACGCACTTTTTTATCCACACGTATTTCTAAAAAATACAAACAACATTATTAGAACAACATTACCAAACGGACCTTAACATTTCTAATTTTACGTACATTCTCATATTCAAGACAGTTTTGGCTGAATAAATATAACACTATTTATTGAGGAACAAAGACAAATGACCCTAGGAGTTGGGACCAGACCATCTCACTTTTTACGGCAATAGTGAAAATGTTTTTTTTCTTTTTTTTTTATGGGAGCAGTAGTGAAAATGTTGATTTCAATGCCAAAGTTAGAAAAATCCAAGACAGTTAGATCTGAAAGGTACTACTACTATATTTTGTCTGAGATTCGACCCCACTTAAAATTACGCAAGAGTCAAACAATCATGTGAAGCAATTAAAGAAAGTAGTGCGAATATAAGACAAACTCAAACCAATCATCCATGTACTTTTAAGGAAATTTTTTTATAAAAGTTGACAAACTTTTAAATTTTCAATAAATTTTTTTAAAAGTAATTTACTAATATATATACCTTTAAAGATATATATTAGTAAAACCCATTATATATATATATATATATATATGTCCAATGACAGTTACACCCAAAATAGAAAGGGACATTATATGCGTGTGTTTGAGTAAATTTTTTTTTTTTTTTTTTTTTTTTGAGTAGAGTGTTATTTTAATAACGTTGTTTAAGTGTTGTGAAAATACATGTAAATGAAAAAGTGTTGTGAAAAAATGTGTTTTATTGTTTAAACAATAAAAATTGTTGTTTAAACAATATAACCAAACAGCCCTCAAATTTGCATGGTTACTTGGACTATATATATATATATATATTTTTTTTTTTTTTTTTTTTGTAATTTTAGAAAATATAGACACGAGTGAACTTTGACACGTTAATTATTAAGAACAAAACAATTTCCTCTTGATTGAAATCCAATGCTACTCCTTCCTCTTCTTTGTATATCTCATCACAACCCTCCCAATAAGATGCATTCTCAACAAACCCACCAAGCAAACTACGAGTCTTCACCTTCCTCTTCTTTGTATCTCTCATCACAACCCTCCTAATCCAATCCATTCTCCACAAACCCTCTGTTGCATTTGAAATATTCAAATCCCGTGACCTTGCCTTTGCTTCTAGGCCTATTGTTATTTTTGGGTGTTTTTATTTTTTTATTAAATTTTTTTTTCATATGTGAAAAAATTAGGGTCATATTTATTTGAACTGTCAAAAACTAAACTAGTAAGACTAGGCTTCATAAATCGTTGTAGTCAAATCTATATTTTACTCAACCATATTTGAAGAAATACTATATCCATAGCACTTCTCAACCATATTTAACCAAAATTCCTGTGTACTAGTACAACATGAATCTGATCTTGGAAGATTTTCAATACTCTTGTCTCTTGGACTTTGACACATTATCCTCCTTTTTTTTAATGTATATATTTTTTAATTTAAAATCCTGACTCACTTAAATCAGAATTGGACATGGCACAGGATCACCTAAAAAATAATAAAACAAGCCACTATCAAACTCACAATCTCATAATCTTAAGATAACATGACACAAAAACTTCCTACCAATAAGTCGCCTCTTGAATGATAAGTTATCCACCATCTTTTTATGCGCAACAACTGCTTGGTGCAAATATTTTAATGGTAAAGTAACCTTACCTCACAAAACAACAACAATGCGCACAGAAAATATTTCAATGATAAGCCTCACCTCATATTTCACAAAGTCGATACTGAACAAAACAAGTAAACAACAACGTAAACAAATATTTTAATCATAAATGATACTTCATAAGCAAAAAAAGCCACTACTATAATTTGCAAACAAAAAAATAAAAACAAATTCCTGTGTACTAGTGCAACACAAATCTGATCATGAAGGATTTTTAATACTCTAGAGTCTAGACAAGGACTTTGGCATGTTATCCTCTTATCTTTTATTTTTTTTAATATATATATATTTTTAAGTCACTATCCCGATTCATTTAAACCCAAATTTGGCACAGTACAAGATCACCTAAAAAATAATAGAGCAAGCCATTACTCAACCCACATTCTCAGACTCACAAGATAATGGGATACAAAGACTTCCAATAATAAAACTCCTAAATAGGAGATAGTATCTGTCCAGTGCATATAAGATTTTTGCCCTGAATGGTAAGTTATTATCCATCTTTTTATGGACAAAAAGTAGGTGCAAATATTTTAATGGTAAAGTAACCTTACCTCACAAAACAACAACAATGTGCACAGAAAATAATTCAATGATAAGCCTCACCGACATTTCATAAAGTCAATACCAAACAAAACAAGTAAACAACACCGTAAACAACAAATATTTTAATCATAAAAGATACCTCATAAGCTAAAAAGCCACTACTATAGTTTGCAAACAAACAATAAAAACAAAATTCTTGTGTACTAGTACAACACAAATCTGATATTGGCAGATTTTCAATACTCTAGAGTCTAGTGGACTTTGATACGTTATTCTCTTATTGGCAGATTTTCAATACTCTAGAGTCTAGTGGACTTTGATACGTTATTCTCTCTCTTTTTTTTTTAATATATATATATATATATATATATTTAAGTCACAATTCCGGGGGTTCACTTAAACCCAAATTTGACATAGTGCAGGATCATCCAAAAAATAATAGAACAAGCCACTACTCAAACCCACAATCTTAGACTCACAAGATAATGAGACACAAAGACTTCTACTAACAATTAACCTCCTGAATAGCATGGTTTTGAAACCCGAACCGTACCATGAACTATGAAAGGGAGAGATTCAAGGTTTTTAAGATTAGACCGGAGTCAAGTCGAGGTCTAACCGTGATGACATCATAATTAATTTAATAATTATTTAAATTATAAATAAATATATTAAATTAGTAAAAATTGACTAAAATAATCCAAAACAACTATAGATAGTATTTTTTATAACATAACTTTCATAATACAAATAAGAGTTATTAAATTTTAGAAAACATAAATAGCTATTAAGTTTCTAAATTATTTTTAAATCATGACAAAGCACAATTTATTATCCAATAATTTTTATTTTATGAGACCCAATAAAATAGTTAGACAAATGAGTTTGTTTGCCCATGGCCAAGCCCGAACTACTAATCATTTTTTTTCCCAGCCCATTTGAATAGTCTACTGTTCACCATTTATTATGAATTAAAAAAAAAAAAAATCAAAACCTAGAAGATTTGAAGATGTCTGTGCATTTAAAAATTGGTTAAAATTAAATAGAGAACAAACCCAAGAAGGAAGTGCTTGACAGCGAGCATTAAATGTTAGTAGTTGCCAGCAAAGCAAATATCAGTCGTTGACAGTAAAGCAAGCAGTAACAAAGAAGAAGACTTCAGAAGCAGCGAAGAAGAAGACTGAATACTTCAGTTCAGAGGCCAAAAATGCAGAAACAACATCGGCAAAAATGAAAAATGCAGAGGGAGAAAGAGAGTGAGCGAGACAGAGAATAAGAACAGAAAGATAGCGGTGTGATCTCATCAGATAGCATCTCACGTGATTGAAGCTTCAGCCTTCAACAATGGCTGTAAACCAGTATCCAAAAAAAAACCTCTAACGGTCTAACTTGTGAAAACCGTTTATGGTTTTCGAACCTAAAAGGTTCAACCGCGGTCGGAATCGGAACGGTACACTGACTTTCTCACATAGGTCGGTTCTTGGGGTTTGAAGAACCGTGTTCATGAACGATTTCCGATTAACTCGGTCAGACCATACGGTCTGGTCCAGGTTTCAAAACAAAACCATACTGAATAGGAGATAGTATCTAGTGCAACAGGCGCATACTAGACTTTTGCCCTAGATAGTTGGTTCCCTCTACTCACTCATATCTCAGTTTTCATATCTCAATTCTCATCACTCAAACTCAATAGTGCATCTCATATCTCACATTCTAATTCCCAATTCTCTATTAACTCAGTTCCCATTGTGTTTGGCGTCAAAACTTGGCTAAAGTTTTTAGATAAAAAAGCAACTTCATCTCAAAACTGTGGAGCCCACTAGTCTTAGGAACCTGTGTGTAAGTAAGAAGAAAACACGCTGGCATTGAAGAAGCTCCTTAGAAGAAAGAAAGACAAGAGGCATTGAAGAGGCTCGAATAGAACTTAGCTGATAGTGGCTCTCTCTCTCTCTATACAAAAGTTAAGCAGATTTCTTATGCCACAATATCAAAATAAACTCTTTCTGCTTCTTACATTTCAAAGTCTTTGTGCAGATTCTTTCTCCACAGTTAGCCGAAACCCACAAAAGCTAACTTTACCAAAAACAAAAACTCACTGCCCAGGCCGAATAAGAAAGAAACCTGTAAAAGACTACAAGAATCCAAAAATACCTGCAGCTCTAGTATCAATACCATAAAACCCATAAATTACAACTATTAGTGAAACTAAAAATCACATGCCAAAGAAACCCATCAAAGACTATAACAACCCCAAAAAAAAAAAAAAATCCACTGCTCTTACATTCTCAATAACTCATACAAACCCAAAAATTACAATTTATTATTCCAAAAATCATAGCCAAATAAACCAAACAAAACCTACATATTTTTATAGAAATCCCAGGCCTAAAGAGAAGAGAGGGAAGAAGATAAGAACTAAGAAGAGAGGGTCTGATTGAGAAAGACAAAGAAAGGGGAAAAAAATAAAAGAAGAAAGAGAAAGAAAGATAAAAGAAATAAAGAAAGAGAGTCGTTGGGTGGAGTGTGATTGAGACTAGACATTGAAGTGGGTCCCATATAGATGGGAAGAATTACAATAATGCCACCGTAAACAACAAAAGATAACTTATATGCTAAAAAGCCACTACTATAATTTGCAAAAAAATAAACAATAACGTATTCAAGAGTGGTCAAAAAAATCTAGCCATGGTTACCACCATTAGTGATATCCAATGCTATTCCTTCCTCTTCTTTTTATCTCTCATCACAACCTTCCTAATCCGATCCATTCTCAGCAAACCCACCAAGGTAACCACGAATTCTCACCTTCTTCCTAGCCCACCAGCCCTCCCAATCATTGGTCATCTCCACCTTCTTGGTCCATCCTTATACAAATCCCTCCACAACCTATCTACCAAATATGGCCCTCTTCTCTATCTCCGCTTTGGTGCATCACACTGCCTACTTGTTTCTTCAGCCTCTGTTGCTTCTGAAATATTCAAATCCCATGACCTTGCCTTTGCTTCTAGGCCTAGATTTGCCTTTTCTGACAAGTTACTCTATGGAACTTCAGGGTTTGTCACTGCTCCA
This sequence comes from Notholithocarpus densiflorus, assembly GCA_030021035.2. Lineage (NCBI taxonomy): Eukaryota > Viridiplantae > Streptophyta > Magnoliopsida > Fagales > Fagaceae > Notholithocarpus > Notholithocarpus densiflorus. Next base: position 69,852 of record JARYZH020000142.1, on the reverse strand, counting down.
TATGGTGATTACTGGAGGTTCATGAAGAAACTTTGTGTGACTGAACTTCTTGGCACAAAACAGCTTGAGCGTTCCCTCTTTGTTCGGCGTGAAGAAAAAGAGAGATTGTTGAAGAGAATGTTGGAGAGTGCAAGGAAGAAAGAGGATGTTGATGTGGGTGTTGAGGTGATGAAGTTCACAAACACTGTGACTTGCAGGATAGCCATGAGTACCAGTTGTTTGGAGCAAGAAGGAGAGGCAGAAACGATTAGAGATCTAGTGATGGAGTCCTTTAAGCTGGCTGCAAAGATGTGCTTTGGGGATGTGTTAGGGCCTTTCAAGAGATTGGGGTTTTGGGTGTTTGGGAAACAGGCTTTGGATTTGACTAGGAGGTATGATGAGTTATTGGAGAGGGTGTTGAAGGATCATGAAGTGAGAAGGTGCAAAAATGGGGGCGAGAGAGAAGATAAAAAGGATTTGATGGATATACTCTTGGATGTTTGTCATGATGAGAAGGCTGACGTTAAGATTACAAGAACCCATATCAAGGCCTTCTTTGCGGTAAAGTTTCTCCTTCTTACTTCTCAATCTCTTTAGTTTACATTATTTGAATTTCTTTTTAAATATGAGATATAAATTTTACTTTACCTTAATTTAAGAATATAAGCATATAAATCTCAATTATAGAAACTTAAATCTCGATCTTTGCTCTTTCCTCATCCCATCTTTCAAGATAGACTAAAATTGCATTTGAATTAGCTTAATTAATTTGATCCCTCACTTTTTTTAAATACAATTGTATTTTTAATTGTTGGACCTTGTTTTGATTTGTCTATTAAAATAAAATATTTGGATACCAGTTTATTTTTGCTTACCGTTTCAGCAGTTGCTGGCTTAACACACTACTGCTACTATTAACTGGGTGCTTTTTTTTCTTTCTTTTTTATTTTTTTTATCAAGGTGTAGTACCATTTTTAAGTTCTTAACTGTTTTTTTTTTGACGAGTTCTTAACTGTTTTTTTTTTTGACGAGTTCTTAACTGTTAGCTCATGTTAATAGGTTGATTAGGGGTCACGTGGCACTATTTGCAATAAAGGCAAAAAACGTGGCACTCTTTCCTTGCTTACATATTTATGATGTCACGTATCCCACCCAACTCTATCTCCTTTATCTAGAAAATTCATAGATATTTCCTGAACATGAAAAAATGATGTTCATTTTTCTTACATTCATAGTGGACTTCACCATAAATTTAATAAGTGAGTTTCATTATAAATGTGAGAGGAGAAAGTACCGTTCACCATACTTTAGGAGTAAAAAAGAATTACTCCCTCTACCCGAATACAACTTTTGGGTTTCAAATCTTTTCTCTGTGTTTTAAAATTTTAACTTAGGATCATTCTAACGAGTACCTTTAGGGTAATGATTAACAATTCATTTTATGAAAATTTTGATACCACTTTTATGGGAAATGAAAAAAACTGTCAAAGCATTAGTTTTTTTTTCCCATAAAAACTTTCTTTAAATGAATTGTTAACCATTGTCCTAAGGGCATCCATTAGCATTTCCCATTAACTTATTACACTCTCCCTGCCTCCCACTCTGTGGCTTTGTGCTGCAAAATGCAAATATGTAAAGGTAAAAGTTTCATGAGCAATCCACCTCATGCTAAAAGAATCATCAATGGCCACCTTAAATTTTTTACCTCTCTCTCTCTTTCTCTCTGTGTTCATTGTTGTAGAATTTTTGGTTATATTTTATGTCGTGGGGTATAATAGAATTGGTAGAACATTGTTGCATACAATGGCAGAGCCATGAATTTTTCTATGGGAGTCAAGTTAGCAATAATTAAATCATTTTTTTGAGTCAAAATAATCAATTTTTTTTTTTTTTTTGAAAATCAAATCCAACTCAACAAAGTTGTGCCCTACCTTCTTTAATTACACTAAAATTATTTATAATTAATTTTAAACTTAATTTTTTTTAGTAATTTCGTATATTACATAAATAATTAAATAATTATCCAAAAAGTCATTTTCCATCTTGTTACAAAAGTTTTATTTTGACAACCTATATTGTTCAAAATGCACGTTTCATCAAGTTCTACCCTTTTATAAAAAAATTAAAAAATTAAAAAATACAAGTATCATATTTCTATCTTTTATAATTAAAAATAAATAAATATTTCATAAATACTAAGCTGTATCCAGTCAAAAAACACAAGAAAAAAACAATTACGTATTATCATCAAATATAACTATATATATGACAATACCTTAATTGCTTAAACTATTAGCCCGTTACCAAATCTAAATATAATAATATAATAATATAAATTGAAGTGCTGGAAAGTGGAAAGAAGAAACCACTGTTCCCACTCAAATCACAACCACACATTTATGTGAAGAAAATCATAACCACTCATTTATGTAAAAGAAACCCACAACGATTGGTAAAATAATATTATTTAAAACTAGATATATTTTATAAAACATTCAAAAACACCAGAGGAAGACCAAATGAGATATTACGGTGGGGGCTCATTGTTTACTAGTGGCAAATTTCAATTGTTCACGGGAGTTTGTTGTAGGCTTGCAGCTAAAAGCCTGATCATTCATTGGAGTTCTTTGCATCAAAATTATCCTTAATTGGTTTTCATGAACCACATGTAAGATTTGAGGAGGCCAAAATTGTAAGATTCAATGGGTTTTGCCCTCCCTGGCTCTACCCCTGGCTGCATGTAATGGTAAAAGAGAACAAAATTTACTCCGGCCAAAAATTGCATCTTGGCCAAAATTACCTAAAATTGACCGGAATGCTTGAAACGGGCCAAAATGAGCCAAAATTTGAGCTAAGGTGGGAAAGAGTGTATTCCTGTTCTGGTTTACATACCAATACTAGAAATTTTGTTTGTGGTTGGAATGGAACAAAATTAATAACATATTTTAAAAAACTTTTAGGAATTCAGTAAATTAATAAAAAGTCAATTCAATCTAACATTAAATGTCATTGTAACTTTTTTTTCATTTGTGATAAAAAAGAAAAATCTATATAATATCTAGAAGATAAAGTGTAGCATTTATTGTTCCTATGCTCATGTTGAGCCACATCAGCGTAGCATTTCAATCCATTTTTGTCTATTTCAGTTTGTCCGGTACATTTAGTCCACATTGACCATTTTTGTGCACTTATTTAAGAATGAAAAAAGACAAGTTTAAATTAAGAGTACCTATTCTAAATTCAAATTTATTAAAAAAAATATAGATCTCAAACTCGTTCTAAATTTTATTAAATTTTGCAATTGATAAAACTTAGATTCAATTCTTTATTTACTGTTCATTAGGTTTCCCTCTTAAAAATTTGTCATTTATCTGAGTGAATAACTAAACAAACGGTGTTTTAACACCGTTCTTTTCTTTCTTTTTTATTTTCTTGAACCTATGAGAAAAGTTAGATGACTCGACTGCAGATCTCTCAAACTTCTCCCATGCAACATCAGAAAATAAAATCTGGCTTCAAAAGGACAAGGCTGTATTGATCTTCTCCATTACTCCCATTATTTTTATTAGAAGACTAGTTGATCTGTTCATACTTTGTATGTTAGACAGATGGCCTTTTAAATAATAAAAAGATAGCAACAGAAAAGGTTTCTCTCCAAACTGGTTTAGAGCGAAACACTTCAAATTCTTCTTATTTCTTTTTATTGGATGCGAATTTTGAAAATCTAACTGTTGGATTGCATGTTCATTATGTTCTTAATACACATGTCACTGTTTTTTCAAATAAGATGTTATTTACCATTCAATTAACAAAATTATTTTTTATGCATAATTTTAGACTCTAATAAAAAACTTGAAATTTAAACATATGATTGATGAGATAAATATTAATCTTTGATCTTTTTGAAATAATGCAAGTATGGAGGATATGATAAGAATATTCAATCCAACAGTTATATTTTCAAAATTCACACATAATAAAAAGATATAGTAAAACTTTGAAAATTTGTCTGTAAACTAGTTTGGAGAAATCCTCGTAAGTTTGGAACAAATAGCCATTAGAATAGTAATAGTAGCTCCATTGCACTAATTCCCAATAACACAAATTAGATAAAGAGAAGGGCAAAACTACCCTCCCCCATCAAAACCTACTACTAGTCTACTACAAGCCTACAACTCAACCCAAACCCAATCCTCTACATGCTGCAACCACCTCTATAATCTCCTTCGCCTCATCGTTCTCTCCTAGTTAGACCCAAGCGATTGTGTGTGAGAAATTAGATATGAAGCCAATGGGTTTTCTCATAGAGCAGAGAAAAAAAAAAAAAATACAACAATAGGAAGTTACAGTATTTTAATGGTGTTTGTTTGGTTATTCAATTAGACAGATGTCAAATTTTTAAAAGGGGAAGCTATGGAACAATATATAAGGAACTGTATCTAAGTTTTACTCTTTTGCAATTTAATCTCAAATTTGTTCGGCATATATTTAATGAATCTAAACTCATTTCAAATTCATCTATTTATTTATTTTATTTTGCTTAAAAAGAGACAACTTAACATTACCTATTGTTAAGTTCTAAAACACTCTTAGATCATATTCAAACCTTAAAGCCACTATATTTAGTCCTGATGCTTGACATATATTAAGTAATGTTAATTTATAAATATTTGTTGAACATTGTATAATTATGTCTACCAATCACTATTACTCAATGTTATGATTTTCATTTCAGAGGCCGTTTCAGATTGGTTACTAAAACAGAATTTTTCAGTACCAATTAATACTTGTGTGTGTGTATATATATATATATATATATAAAATAAGCACATAAAGAGAGGGACTGATTTGGTAGATAGTTATTTAGCATTTATATAATATTTCAAAATTTAAAAGTGTTTTAGGCCTAATGTAATTTTTTTTTTTTTTTTTTTTTTTTAAAGTTCGCAACCACAAGTCGACAGGTACCCAAGTGAATGACCTTTCAAATCGCACATTTTCTATTTAGTTTTATCTTTTCTCTCATCAGACATCAATCTTCTCAAATCTCACATTTTCTATTCAGTTCAAATCTCACAATTTCAGTTTTTCGCAGTCATATGGTTGCAATCAACAGTCACTAAGGGATCTTAGCAAAACCACAGTACTCCTCTTCTCTTTTAGTCTTTGTTCTTGTTGTCATCTTCATCTTCTTAGCATAACATGATAAGTCAAAATGCCTAATAATATATTATATTCAACCCTTAAATAATTATATCGACACAATAAAAAAAAGTGAAAAATTGCAATACTTGTATGTATTTGCTAAGTATTAGTCAAAACCAAGATCATTTTGCAAGCTTGATGCATATGGTGTTTGGATATTTTGTCAGATTAATAATTTAAATTCTCAATATCAAACTCAATATTTTTTATTAGTCAAACGCAATAATTTTCTTAGCATAATATGCTTGAACTTAAAAATGAAAATATGAGCAATTTTGAGTTTCTAGATTGTGAAAAGCAATTTAATTTATTTTTTTAAACCTCCAATACTAACGCAATTGAAAATATGAACAATTTCCAAAGTGCAACTGACCTACCAACTTCCAATCTAATAATTGAAAATATGTTCAAGTAAAATGGCTTTTACTAATTTAGCTAATTTGAATCCACACAATACTCCAAATTTAAGATGTATAAATAATATTATTAATTTTTCCTTTCTTTTAGTCCATTAAAGGTTGATTTTTATTTTATTTTTTTTTATTATTCAATAGTTGGGTGAGGGGGAGGGGGTATTTGAACTTTAAATGTCTTTATTGAAAATACTAAGAGACGCAAACTAGTTGGAGTAATTAATTTAAGATGTATAAATAAGAGTAATAGACTAGTCCTTGTATGGAATTTTCCTTCAAAGATTGTCTAACATTTAATTAGAGATGTAGTAGGAAGGGCAAATGTAAGCAGGGGCAGCCCAAGGGATTTTGGGGTCTGAGGAGATTTTTAAATTGAGTCTTTTTAAATTTAATTAAATAATATTCTTTTTTGTTAAAATCTATTCTATCCAAGTTGTTTAGATTAAAAAAATTTTAGTTTTTTATTTTATTTTTTGTTTTTATGAATTTCTTGTTCATATGTGAGTTGTTCATCTAAAACCTTTATAACTTCTTTTTTTTTTAAATTATTTTATCTATTTTTGAGATTCTCAATTTTTATTATTATTATATTGTATTCATTGTTAATAACAAATTATTTAAAGAACCCTTTTGAGATTTGATTAATTTTTCAATATATATATATATATATATATAAATCTATAAAGATTAAAAAAACAAAAACAAAGAAATGAGTGGACAATGGTCCACCTATACTTTGCTAATTCCCCCCTCCTCTCTTTTGTCTTTGATAAGCAATTGAGTAATGTTATATCCACAATAATTTTACAACATGTATTAGGCAGTAATATGTTATTGATTCTATAATTTGGGTCCACCACTGACATCATTTTTTTTTCCTATAAATAACAAATTATCTTCTAAGATATTTTTGTTAAAATGTTGTGAATTTAGCGTTATTCTAAAAAATTTCTTTTGAGTAATGCTAGAGATACAAAAATTTCATACTATTCCTAAATTAACGTAGCAAAAAATTTAAATTAGAGATTGTAGTGAGCTCATGTGTGAGTTGACATGTTAATTTAGGAATATTGTGAAATTATTGTAACATTTTGTTGTGTCTATTGCATTACTATTTTTTTTTATTACTAATATTTGGGGCCTAATAATACTTTTATAGATATAGAAATATCACTATTAGTTAGAATTTCGAGGCTTTGTTGCACTTGGATAAGTATATAAAACTTATGCTTATTAATGAAAGTTCAGTTAAAAACAAGTTTAATTTCAAATAGAGTGGCTGGTTAGAGATGCCACAGTGGTTGAAAAATATACATAAAGTCAAATCAATTTCAGAATAAAATGATTTCTTCAAGACTCCCAATTTGACCATAATTGAATTTTGCTGTTATGCCAGGATCTCTTCATTGCAGGAACTGGCACCTCAGCAGAGTCAATGCAATGGGCAATAGCAGAGCTCATTAATCATCCTAGTGTCTTCAATAAGGTTAGAGAGGAAATAGAATCAATTGTGGGAAAGACTAGACTAGTTGAAGAGTCAGATATCCCAAATCTCCCTTACTTGCAAGCAGTTGTAAAGGAAACACTAAGACTATACCCACCAGGCCCTGTCACAACAAGAGAATGCCGCCAAAATTGCAAAATCAATGGCTATGATATACCAGAAAAAACTGCAGTGGCAATCAATCTTTATGCCATTATGAGGGATCCAGACTCCTGGGATGATCCTAATGAGTTCCGTCCGGAAAGGTTTTTGGTTTCACTCAATGAGCAAGAGAAATTAGACCAATGTCAAGTTGAAGGAAAGGGACAAACCTTCAATTTTGTACCATTTGGGGCAGGAAGGAGAGGGTGTCCAGGAACAGCATTGGCATTTAGTATGATACATACCGCAGTTGCAGCATTGGTTCAATGCTTTGATTTGAAGGTTAGTGGAGAAGAATATGGAACTAAGGTTGATATGCAACCTGGACCGGGCATGTCATTGAGCATGGCTCGCCGACTAATAGTTCGTCCTATTGTTCACTTCAATCCATTTACTGCTTCTATATAATCATACAAGCATAAACAATTGCCCTTGTTATGTATGTATGTCCAATAAACTAGGTATTTGGTTCTTTACTCAACATCGTATCTGCAACTATCTTTCTATGTCAAGCACCAGTTGGTGATGTAGGTCATTAATTTTGTATGACATGGTACTTTAATATTATGATGTGTTTCTAAATAACATGTTCCCTGTTCTCAAAAAAAATAACATGTTCCCTCGTGGAATGTTGTTCTGGACATGGAGAGGATGATGTTCATCATGATATAGAATTATTATCAACTCTTTAGATTCTCAATAACATTAATACCTACTTTGGTGGCTTCGCTACTCAAAGTGAAACAAAAAGAATTGTTTGGGCCAAAGAAGGTATTTGGGTTCGAATTTCACTTAGAAAAAAAAAAAAAAAAAATGTAGTAGTGTCTTGACTTTATGGTAAAGAGAAAATTATATGGGGTGTATGACATAGATTTCAAATTTTATTAAATATATGTAATCTCAAGCGATGAAAACATTTTACTTTCTCATTTTGCAAGTTGACATTCTTTATGTAGCATGCACATAAATAATATAACTCATTAATCCAAATGACTAACCCATAAATCAAAATTTTAAATTTATAAACAATGGTAATTAAGCTTAATCATTTAATCAATATTGTATTGATATCAACCGTTCAGCTCTACAACTAATAAGATCTTATATTTTGCATGGACAATTGAGTACAACTTATTAGGGCAGACTTCCATCAAAGAGAAGCAAATGAAAGACTTTCATAAAAATAACCCGAGTTAAAAAAACTACAATCAAATTAATTTAATTAAGAAAATTGACATCCCATTGATTCCTTTGCTTCCAGCCCAAAGTCCTAAGGATATATATATATATATATATATATTTTTTTTTTCTATTATAAATCTCACTACAAAAAATAAGCTTATTTGCGACGGTCAAAGTTTGTCACAAAAGCACAAAAAGCCGTCGTAAATTCGTAATACTGATGGCAAAAAGCCGTCGACATCCGTCGGGAAAAGCCTCGTCGGTAATACTATATTGCCGACAAGGCTGTCGCTTACACTTATTTTCGATAGCAAAACTCCATTGTAAATACTTGATAATTGCCGTTGCAAATTCAACTTCATACGAGGAAGTCGGAGGACCAAATACAATTTGCGACGAACTAAGGCCGTCATTAATGTATTTTTTCGACAATGAAAAGTCATCATAAGTACTTGCCTTGTTGTCGAAAATAGAACTTCAAACGAGGAAGTTGGACAACCAAATGCCTTTTGCAATGAACAATGACCATTGTTAATTTAGTTTCTCGACGACTAAAAGTCATTGTAAATACTTAGTTTTTCATCGAAAATATAACATCAATTCAACCAATTACTTTTTTTTTTATTTTTTTTTATGAACTTTAACTGTTATTAAAAACCATTTATCTCGTCACTAATACATTATTTAATTGCAAAAAAATAGCTCCGTTGAAAAAAAAAATTATGTTATTTTTATTTATTTGAAAATATCAAATATTTCTATATATAGAATAATTAATATATAATTACAAACACAAATTCATAATTGTTCATAAAAGTTTCTTCATTCAAATAACAAACACAAATCCATAATTGTTCAAAACTAATAAGTGCATTAAAAATGAAAATAATAAAAGGTCTACAAAATAGCATGTTTTTCAATATTACTCATAGGCTATATTATATCCTTTACTAAACTTGAAAGCATAAATCTAAGAGTCATCTTCCTCCTCGTAGTCATCTCGTGTTATTATTTACATTGTGATCTCCTCCTCCAATGTTGGTATGCAATATTTTAGATTAAACTGAATAAATATACATGAACATTGTAGTGCTCTTGTTAATGAGAACTTCAAAGAATACATCTACCACCAATAACCACATTAATAATACATCCCCATCACCCTTAACAATAGATCCATCACCACAACAAGTCACATGAAATCATCATATATGTACCAACAATAGCAATTAATTGAAAATTATAATGAGCAAATTTATCACTTATTTCGACAATCTAAATAAAATAGCAAAAAAAATTTAATATTGATTGTACTGAGAAAATATATGTGTAGTAGTTGCTTGCATATAATTAAAGCCCGTTGATTTCAAAACATTTTTTTATAATAAAAGGTATCACCTCTTTCAATTGATTGATTGTTCCCTGACTTCCCTCCACTAATCATTTATCATATCATAAGTTTGTAGAAAATATTGGAAAAAAGTTTAGAACTTTAGTATTTTCCATTTTTAATATAAATATAAATAAAATAATATAACTTTAGAGATTGTTAAAGTTAATAAGCCTTTTATATATATAACTAATAGTTGAAACGTTTAACTTTTTGTTGACTACTTCTCATTACGCTACGTGGTTACATAAATTAATACCATGTATATATTTAAAAACACCGAACAGTTGATATTTTTCATTTTTCAATGGGCATCCTTTCAGTTAGTAGGCATCTTTTTGACCAATAGGCACCTTTTTAGCCTATAGACACATTTTTCGGTCAATAGACACCTTTTGACTTTTGTTAACCGTTCCTTACTGTGTCATATGACTACATAAATTAATCTATATATATATATATATCTATATAATAATTAATAGCTAAAACGTTTGATTTTTTGTTGCCCTCGTAGTTACATAAATTACTATCATGTCTACTTTTTTAAAATACCGAAACATTGTACCTTTTCCATCGTTGGTGTTCAATTGTGTTTCTCTAAGGCCGTAGTTACAAAATAAAAAACATAAAAATATATTATAAAAAAACATAAAAATAAAAAAAGTAAAAAACAAACAAACATTTCCTTAAAATCGGGACAAATCGGGAATAATGCCACATCTACTTTAAAAACACACATTTTTTTGCTGAGAACGTTTATAAACCCAGACAAACATTGAACCATTACACTTTTTTATTTTTTGTACCGTTTGGTGTGTGCTGATGAAACTTTTCAGTTTTCACTATTAATAAAAATAAACGGACATATGGACAGACCCAAAGAGAATTAGAGATGGAGAAATCTGATAAGATGCATAGAGATATGGAAGGAGAAATCTGAGCCCCTTCACTATAGCTGGACTGGTCTTCCTCCATCTTCCGGTTCCACACCGGTACTAATTTTTAATATCGTTTTGTCTCTTGGTAGTTATAAATTTTGCCTGTTGCATAATCCTTTCCACAGAAAACCAAAAACTCATCTTTCTTCTCCCTCTCTCTGTACTTTATTAGTTTATTTTCTGCAACAACTTGAGATAAAATCTCCACACAAGTTTTTCACTATTTGTAAGCAAAGCCCCAAAGCAAGAAAATTTGCAGGTCATCACCCACTTTCAAGCAACATCCCACCACCATAATACCACCGGCACCACATCTGTAAAGGTATTTTCTTATGTACAAAAACTTTTGCATTAATTATGATTTAGGTTTGGTTATAAAAATTTATAATTGGTTTGAGAGAGTTAGAAAGACTTTGTATTTTATCGCAGAGAAGTAAATCATGAGTGGGAGTTGAAATTGGGTGTTTGTGAGTTTTGAACTATATTCACTTTCATAGGTTGGAGGCATGTGTTATCTCCTCCCTCAAACTATCTGAAGAGAACCAAATTTAAAGCCAGATTGTGAGTTTAAATATCATGTTTTTGATGAATTTGGGGATACCTAGATTTATTTTTATTTTTTCTGGATGACCAAGTTTGTGATTTTTTAGGCGCTTTTCAGAGTTTTGCATGTTGGATTATATTCTCATAATTTTAATTGTTGTTTGGTTATTGAGGAATAAAAAACAATGAAGAAAAAGTGATTGGAAGCACAATAAATTGTGAAGGGTTTTTTTTTTTAGATATGTTGGTGAATTGTGAGTTTTGCTTTGTTAATTTGCAAATTGAGGATTACTTTATAGTTTTTGGTAGATATTTTTTATAGGGAGAGATTTAACAAAGCAATGAATTATACCTTTGCTGTTATTTTTTTTTTTTTCTAATACATGTTTTCTTTATGTTTTTTCTACTAAGATATATCTATGGTTTTCTATTTGACTTTCATTGCTTATCTTTTTTACAAATTATTGAATCCAACAGATTTTGGGAACACATTGGACACCGCCATTCATATGGGAAGAACACCTTAATAACTTCTTCATTCATAGCAGGTACTTGCAGTTCTTTGTTTGGCCCATTTTACCGTATAATAATGTTTGGAATTGTTCTGATTCCACTATTACTATTCTGGGATAATATATAAACTTTGATTTTTTTTGACACATGAATATTGATATAGGGAAAAAAATAAAAAATAAAAGAGGAGATTTTTGGCCCAATGAATGAGGAAGAACAGGCAAAGGAGAGCTGAGGCATTGCAAAGCCAGTTTATGGATAAGCATCTTACTTTGATTGGTAACTTAGTGCTTCCTTTGTTTACTGCATAATCTTTATTTTTCACGAATTTATTGTTTCATTGATATTTTAAACTATATTTGTTTCTTTTTTTATCTGTCTATGGTGTTTGGATCATGTTTCAATAAGTGGACCAATACCATTGTTTCATGATGCCATTGTTGACGTTGTTAGTATGTTGTTTTAGTTTATATTTCTGGGTGTTAAGTATAATAGAATTTTCAGGTGAAGACTATGTGCTTTTTTATTAATATATTTACTCTATTTTTTTCCCTTAAAATTTTGATTGAGATGGTAGTAGATTCAAAACATGTGTAATTTCTTCTTCATCATTTTTTCCTGTAAAGTTTGATTTATTTTTTCATCACCACCATTATCAATTCATCAATATTTTTAATCAAAGTTGAGTGTTTGATGTTGTGTGTGTGTATATTGTTTCTCTTCGCTTTTACTTCCAACAAACACAGTGGGTTTTGGTTTCAGGCTATAAATCTCTTGTGGGGATTTCCAATTTAGGCTCATTCCCTCACAATTCAACCTCCAGGCTTATTGTCACAATTTTTCAATGATGCACAATTAGTGATTTAAATTTAGCTTATATATAAGCCACCTCATAATTTTGAAGCCCATATTTAAGCCTAACAAAGTATGAATAGAGTAGAATGCAAAATTGACTTTACAAGCTGACCAACTTAAAACAATTTTAATAGGGATTGGAGTTTAGAATTTGCTCTGAGAGTTGGTTCTAATAGCTTGATTTTGTAGATATTAGACATGACTCTTGAAGTATGTAATTGGCTCTTTACGGATAATCAATTTAAGGATCTATTTAATTGTATCACAAGAAAATAAGGTCTCAAAATTTTCTACTTCATTGCTTTAAAAAAATAAATAAATAATTGTTGTCATTCCTTTGTATCCAATAAGTATGCAGTGCTTATTAGAGCATATGACAACAAAAAAAAAAAGAAAAAAAGAAAAAAAAAATTTAAAAAGAAGAAGAAGAGTGATGACCAGTTGTTATGTTCCATTCAAAAAGGTTCAGCTCTTTTAGAGCCTCAACGACTTTAACACCTCACACCAAAATGTGTTGTTTCAAGGTAACCCCCAAGTGGGCCAAATTGCATCTTATTATTTTAAGCTTACTATCACATTCTTCAATTTGAATAGTTTTCTTGGAACACATTTTGTCAATTCTAGCAATTTATCTAGGTAGGCACTCTTCTTTTCTATTTCTAGTCTACCTATGAATTTCTATCTTTATATTCTTTTGTGCAATTTCTATCTCTATTCAACCAATGAATTTCTTTCTTTATATTCTTTTGTGCAATTTTTTGCAGTGAATTAGTACTAAAAATTCATAATGAAATCACTTAGCTACCGATTGTTGATTACTGATTGTCTCAAAAGCTTAAGCTGTTAGGAAATGGTGAATTTAATCACTTAACCATTATTCTAACACTCTTATAAGAGAAAAATGCTAATGGGAATGTGCAATGGGAATTGGAATTGTACATGTTGATCTATAGAAAAAATGGGGTTTGAGGGATAGCTTAGTGTCATATTTTTATGTTCTGGTCTTTTGTAGGAAGGTTGAATGATATTAGACATAGCTTGATTTTGGACATAATATATGTTTAATTTGGAACTTGAGTGGGTAGCTAGATAACACAAAAGAAACTTCAATCAAATTGGAGTTTTGGCATTGTAGACATAACAATTTTGACGATTTCCTAAACATTAACAGTAACTCTTACATCTATCTTACTATTATCTTTTGGCATTAAGGAGAGGCCTCATGACCATGTAACCAAAACCTTTGATTGCATATCTTTTAGGGTAAGGGTGTGAGACCACTCCACAAACAATTTCATGCATGGTGATTTCAGAACTGTAATTGTGAGTGCTGCATTGTTAAATATTTGATTGTTCTATCCCTCTATATTGCTCACATTCCAAACAAAAGGTCATCAATGTTTAAGTTAGAGGCAATGCTTGCTGTTGATACTGAGTCTAAATTCTTCTAGGGGCCTTCATTTTTCTTCATGTAAATAAGTCTCCCTCCCTCTAACTTTCTTTATGGTTCTTGGTTGGATATAGGAATATAGCACAAAGAAATTTAATTTAAGTCAAACTACACAATTTGAATAGTGGACAACATTGAATATTATCCTTTTTAAAGAGGGGTATCTTATGACAAATTTTTTGAAGGAAAGGGACAAGGCCATGGTTTGTAAAGTTATCGTGTTTAGTTTTGAGATTGAACACTTTTTGTTAAAAATTTGTTTTTTTGATGACTTCATGGTTTATATTATATTTATTTTCACTCAATTTTATATTAGGATACGATTTTTCTTATTTTGTATTTTCTTATTATTTTGCAGAATGATGAATCCCTGAGTAATTGCACCTCCTCTTTATGAGTTTACAAAAAATTCACAAAAAATTGATTTTGAGCTTGTGTTTATCATTTCTTCCTTACGAGTGGTTCTAAGAGTTTGTTTGGCTAATTTACTTTGTTCAAATACGTTGTGTATTTTGTAAGTTTCATTCAAGCCATAAATTGAAAATGGTTGTAATTTAGCATTTTTGTTTTTTTTTTTAGGAATTTTTTTTCTTCTTCTGAAACTCATCCAATAGCTATTCTCATGCATCGCACGAGCTAGCGACTAGTGTGTGTGTGTGTGTGTGTGTGTGTGTATGTGTATTGTTGGATTAAGATAGCTTGACCACGGTTAATTAATTCAATTACCCAAGTTGATTAAGGTTACCACTCCCAAGAATCCACTAATCAACAATCAAGCAGTTACAAGTATAAGGAATCTTACCAACTACCCTAGCCTGTCCCGAAATACCAACCTATAGTTAAACCTTCGCTCTAATACCCAATTGGACTTGATCTTGTAGTAGCCTTCTTTCCCTTGATGCATAAACTTCCAATTTGTGACTAAGTCTTTGCACGGATCTCAGTACGTGACTAACTCAAGCAACTTGAACAGATGTTATTGGCGGCAAAGTTCTTCACTTCATCAACAATTAAGATCTGGAAGCATTTGGTTACAAAACCCTATAGCGTACAAACATAGTAGCTTCTCATAGAGAAAATAAGTCTCTTGATCTTTGTATCCGTATGTGACGGCTCTTAAAATAAGTCTTATATATGTCTAGGGTTGTGAGAAAAGAAACCCTAAAAAAATACAAAAGCCTAGGCCGAATTTCAGATCTGGAAATTCTGAAATCGTAATTCTCGATGGATCAAGCTGCTGTCGAGTTATCTATCGAGCTTCACATGAAGTCTCGATAGTAGGCATCTACCGAGCTATCTGTCGAGACTTAATGAACAACTTTTCTTCATTTGTTTCTTGGATCAATCTTCATGTCTTTAATACTTGACTTGAACAACATGTTTCTTGAAGTACTAAACTTATCTTAGATCTACCCAATTCTACCGAGCTATCTGTCGAGACTTAATGAATAGCTTTTCTTCACTTGTTTCTTGGATCAATCTTCATGTCTTTAATACTTGACTTGAACAACATGTTTCTTGAAGTACTAAACTCATCTTAGATCTATCTAATTACAAGTAAAGTGTATTTTGTCAAAGAATTATAACTATTAGTGGTATGTAGTTGTTGAATTTCCTTGATGGCTAGCATTGTTGGCCTTATTTTTGGATTTGACATAGGCACATTTTGTCACAATCCAAAACCAAACTCAAGACTGACTCAATATATTTTGGAGCCTAAGGCAACAATTTAAGTAGGGCATTTTCTTATATTTGAATTATTTAAAAATTTTTTTTTTCTATTCTTCTCTTCATTTGAGACTTAAACATGATTTATAAAATGTATTTATTAGTAAAGAGAGAAGCCTTGTCCTTCTAGTATTGAGTTGGTATCCCGATGTATGATATATATTCTCTCTAATATTTGGTTACTTAACCTAATAGATAGTAATTTTTTAGTTGAGTGATATAATGAATTTGGTTTTTTATATATTTTTACGGTTAAGCAAAGTTGTATTGTATTTGCTTTATCCAATACATTTTATAATTATACTAGAAGTAGCATATTTATTTCTTTTCACAAAATAGTTTTATATGTTAACAACTAGGATATTAAACACCAAGAAAACCTGAGATAAAAATAAATAGAGAAAGTGCTAATGTGGACTCTATACAAGATTATATATGTAAATTTTTATTTATTTATAAAGAATCAAAAGAATTACCCAAAAAGACAAGGTGAATTTTTTTAAAAAAATTAAAACCTTAATAGATAAGTACAGAGTAAAGACAGTCCATGATTACTAAATAATAATAATAATAATAATAAAATAAATCTATGGTTCTATACTACTTCACGTCCCCATCCAATTTGATAATAATGAATGAATGAAAATGAGTTCATGCATGTGCTGTATCAGAATGTAAAGCAATTATCAAGAATTAAATAAAGAGAAAGTAAAACAAAATAGCTAGAATAATGAAAAAGTTCAAGAAAGAAAAAAAAGGTTCCAGAGAAGTAACAAACCTGAGGATTGGACTCCAACAAGGAGAAGAAGGTTTGAAGCGCAATAGTTACAACTTTTTAAAAGATCTCCTTTCTACTCTTTAAATAGAGAGTGGGGAAAATAATGGAACAAGCCGCTACTCAAACCCACAATTTCAAAATCACAAGCTAATGTGACATAAAAACTTCCTACTAGTAAGTCACCTCCTAAATGGTAAGTTATCCTCCATCTTTCTATGCGCAACAACTTGGTGCAAATATTTTAATGGTAAAGTAACCTTACCTCACAAAACAACAGCAAGGCGCACGGAATATATTCCAATGATACGCCTCACCTCACATTTCACAAAGTCCATACTTAAAAAAAAAAAAAAAAATAGAGTAAACAACAATGTAAACAAAAATATTTTAATCATAAACAATTAATACCTCATAAGTCATAAAAGCTAAAAAGCCACTACTATAATTTGCAAACAAAACAATAAAAACAACTCCTGTGTACTAGTACAACATAAATCCGACCTTGGAAGATTTTTAATACTTAGTCTAGACACGCTATCCTCTCATCTTTCTTTTTTTTTTTCTTTTATATA
The DNA here is from genome assembly GCA_030021035.2 of Notholithocarpus densiflorus. Classification (NCBI taxonomy): domain Eukaryota; kingdom Viridiplantae; phylum Streptophyta; class Magnoliopsida; order Fagales; family Fagaceae; genus Notholithocarpus; species Notholithocarpus densiflorus. The sequence goes on along the minus strand of JARYZH020000142.1, from coordinate 52,661 downwards.
TATATATATATATATATATATATTAAGTCATGATCCTAACTGCCTCAGACTTGAATTTGACATGGTGCAGGATTACTCCAAAAATAATGAAACAATGTAGCTTCCTTATTTGGGTGTAACCATAGTAGTACTTTATCTGCTCCTAAGCGAGACCTCATATTCCTGGTCTATGAAAAACTCACTTATTATCTTTAGACCATTTGAAATGAAGATGAAATATAAGAAATACCAACACATATAGCTAGTTGTTGAGGTTCCTGAGACTTGTTAACCTAGTATCTAACCAATCAGGTATCTAAACAATTTTTTTTTTTTTTTTTTGAGAATCAGGTATCTAAACAATTAGACCGCTGGAATGTTGGCTATTATCCATATTTTTATAGACAACAGCTAGGTGCAAATATTTTAATGGCAAAGTAACCTTACCTCACAAAACAACAACAATGTGCAAAGAAAATAATTCGATGATAAGACTCGCCTTTGTTGTAGCGATTGATAATAGCCTTATTCTCATATTTCTATGCATAAAAACTTTACGCAAGTAAACTTTCCTCACAAAGTGTTGCAGCCACCGCCACGGGACAAAGCATAGTGTGAACAGAAATTATTTTAATCATATAACCTTTCCCTTAATTGCCATTGACAAAGCCCCAACTAAACAAAACAACGACTTTCACATTGAAGTTTAAAAATTCTATCCATGGATGCCATGACCGACATCCAATACTACTCCTTCTTCTTCTTTGTATCTATCATCGCAACTCTCCTAATCCGATCCATTCTCAACAGACCCACCAAACAAACTACGAGTCTTCACCTTCCTCCAAGCCCACCAGCCCTCCCACTCATCGGTCACCTCCACCTCCTCACTCCATTCTTATACAAGTCCTTCCACAGCCTCTCCAACCAATATGGTCCTCTACTGTATCTCCGTTTTGGCTCAGCACGTTGCTTACTTGTTTCTTCAGCTTCTGTTGCTTCTGAAATCTTCAAATCCCAGGACCTTACCTTTTCTTCTAGGCCTATATTTGCCTTTGCTGACAAGTTACAGTATAATAATTCAGGTTTTATCACTGCCCCATATGGTGATTATTGGAGATTCATGAAGAAACTTTGTGTTACAAAACTATTTGCCACAAAACAGCTTGAAGTTTCACGTGGTATTCGGCGTGAAGAGATAGAGAGGCTGTTGAGGAAAGTGTTGGAGAGTGCAAGGAAAAATGAGAATGTTGATGTGGGTGCTGAGGTGATGAAGCTTACAAACAATGTGACATGCAGGGTAGTGATGAGCACTAGGTGTTCAGAGCAAGATGGAGAGGCTGAAAAGGTTAGAGATCTGGTGAAGGAGTCATTTGAGCTGGCTGCAAAGTTGTGCTTTGGGGATGTGTTGGGGCCTTTGAAGAAATTGGGGTTTTGGTTGTATGGGAAACAGGCTTTGGATGTGACCAGAAGGTTTGATGAATTGTTGGAGAGGGTGTTGAAGGAGCATGAAGAGAGAAGGAAGAGAGATGGGAGTATGAGAGAAGATAAGGATTTGATGGATATGCTCTTGGATGTTTATCAAGATGAGGAAGCTGAGGTTAAGATTACAAGGACCCAGATCAAAGTCTTCTTTTTGGTAAAGTTTGTCCCTCTTTTAGATCTTTTTATTTATTTTATTTATTTATTTATTTTTTCTGGTTTTTATTTCCCATTAGCCATTAGTTGACTCTTGCAAATTAGAATAATGGTGCATCTCATTTGAATTATTTGTTGTGTTTGATTTTTTTAAAGCCATTTCTTATAATTAGCTAGATACAATTATGATTTTATTCTCTTTTATCAATGCGAATCAATAAATTAAAAAGCTATTCTAAAGGAAGCTAAGGAACACTAAAAAAGATAAATTGGTCAATATTTTGTAAGTAATATCAGTGTGAATCTCAACTTCAGTGGTTTGAAGTGGTGGAGAATTGCTATTTTGTCTTAAAATTGATGGGGTACTTGTATAAAAATTTGGTAGTGGATACCTATTATATATGTGCTACTTATTGAATTTGGCTTTCAAGATTGTCTAACATTCAGTTACACTTTGTTTGGTTACATACGAGGAAAAAAAAAAAAAAGGAGACAGAAAAAGAAAAAGAAAATGCTTCTCTCATTAGTGTTTGTTTGGAAATAAGAAGGGAAAGAGAAAAGAGAAGAAAAGAAAAGAATTTCTTTATTTGGTTTGCAAGGGCAGAGAAACGGAAAGAAAAATATTAATTTTTTTTTTACTTTTATACCCTTATGAAGTGAAAAAAGGAACACAAACTAATGGGCAATAATGTAATTTTGAAGCACGTGAAAATCAAAGTTTGTTGTTGCAATTTTTTAAAGTGGGTTTCTCTACATCTACGCCCAAATTGGAGGAAACCGAAGTGTTGGCCAAAAGTGATTCAATTTCTCTGCTATTTCTCTTCTCTCTTGCTAGCCAAACAGCAGAAATCTCACTTTTCACTTCTTTTCCCCCCTTTTCCAAACGCAACATTAGAGTTATAACAGGAAGGACAATACTAACTAGAATTGACAAAAACTATGAAGAATGTTGTGTGTGAATTATGTGAGACTTAACCATTTTAGTTTCATGATAAGAACCTTTCACAAGATCTGTTAACTGATATCTCTGGATGCATTATGCAGTAGTTCGATTTGTGATGCCCCAAATTAAAGAATTGTATGATTGTATAGCCTTACATTAGTTGTTTATTAGGTTGATCTGAGTTATATAAGATGTTACAAAAAAATTTAATTACAATTTGACTAATTCTTTTAACATATAGGGTAAATGTGACCAGTATTCATTTATTTAACGAAAGACAAGTTAAGGGTTTATGAAAAGCTTGGTAACTTGTTGCGTGTGTTGTAGTTGCAATTATGCAAGTTAGTACTCGTAAAAAATACATATAGTCAATTCAATTTCAGTACAAAATGAGTCCATCAATACCAGTTTGATCACATTGAATTTTGCTATTATGCCAGGATCTCTTTATTGCAGGCACTGATACCTCAGCAGAAGGAATGCAATGGGTAATGGCTGAGCTCATTAATCATCCTTGTGTCTTCAACAAGGTTAGAGAGGAAATAGAATCTGTTGTGGGAAAGACTAGACTTGTTGAAGAGTCAGATATCCCAAGTCTCTCTTACTTACAAGCAGTTGTAAAGGAAACACTAAGACTATACCCACCAGGCCCTGTGACAACAAGAGAATGCCGCGAAAATTGCAAAATCAATGGCTATGATATACCTGAAAAAACTGCAGTGGCAATCAATCTTTATGCCATTATGAGGGATCCAGACTCATGGGATGATCCTAACAAGTTCCGCCCGGAAAGGTTTTTGGTTTCACTCAATGAGCAAGAGAAATTAGACCAATGTCAAGTTGAAGGAAAGGGACAAAGCTTCAATTTTGTACCATTTGGGGCAGGAAGGAGAGGGTGTCCAGGAACAACATTGGCGTTCAGTATGATGAATACTGCGGTTGCAGCTTTGGTTCAATGCTTTGATTGGAAGGTTAGTGGAGAAGGAGATGGAACTAAGGTTGATATGCAATCTGGACCAGGCATGTCATTGCACATGTCTCACCCACTAATAGTTCGTCCTATTGTTCACTTCAATCCATTTACTGCTTCAATGTAATCATATATGCATCAAGAATTGCCTATGTTATGCATGAATGTACAATAAACTAGGTATTCTACTATTGTGATGTGCTTCTAGAAAACATGTTTTCTCGTGGAATGTTGTTCTGGACATATGGAAGGGTTCATAATGATTAAGAATTATTGTCAACTCGTTAAATTCTCAATAACAATAATACCTAATTTGGATTGGCTACTCAAAGTGAAACAAAAAGAAACGTTTTTTTTTTTTTTTTTTTCTTTTCAAATAATGTATTTGGATTCAAATTTCACTTACACAAAAAAGAAACAAAGTAATGTCTTGACTTTATGGTAAAGATAAATTATTATATAGTGAACACTATAGTTTTCAAATGTTATTGTATTTATTAATTTTTTTTTTCTTCATTATATCATATACAAGAATTGTGTTCTCAAGTGATAAAAACATTCAATCTTTGCATTTTGCAAGATGAAATTCTTTATGTTGCATGCACATAAACGAGGTGGTTTCCCACATTGAGCTAGGTAGTCTCGAAAACTCATTTGTTAAAGTTGATATCAGAGGGTCCGACTCTCCTCCCATTTAAAACTCTCTCATTCTCTCTCATTTTTAGCCAGATGAGTGAAACTTGGCAAACAAAGGATTCAAAGGCTAAAAATTACCCACTGCAATTTCAGATTTTCTCTCAATTTGTTTCTTTCTTGACACCTCAGCATCAAAGGTATCAAGACCATAGCTTCCCAGAGAAGAATGGGTGAAAACGAGAATATCCATTTAATTTGAAATTACTTTAAACCAATTTAAATCTATTTTCCTTTTGGAAAAAAAAAAAAAAAAATCTTTTTTCAATCCACTATAATTTAATTCTTTTTTTTTTTGAGGAAAAAAAAAAAAGAATTAAAACAACTCAAACAAACATTAAAACAACTTTGACTAAAGTTATTCTTTTTTTTTTTTTTTTTTTTTTTGAGGAGAGTTATTCTTTCTATCTTTAATGCACGTAATTGAATTAATTTCAACTTTTCACTAAGCACTGAATTATCCTCCTATTATATATAGACTAAAATGTCATTTTAGGTTCTCTGGCAAGTTAAAAGAAAACAACTTTAACACGTTATATATGAGTATTCATTTTTAGAAAATATAGACAAGATATATGGAACTTTGACACATTATTCAGAACAAAACAACTTCCTCCTAATCCTTTAGTAAAAGGCGGAAGAATATTTTGCTCTGTGCTCACCGCATGGCTGCGTAACTTCCTCCTAATCCTATACATTCTCAACAAACCCACGAAGCCAACCAAAAGTCTTCACCTTTCTCCAAGCCCACCAATCATCTGATCTTGGAAGATTTTCAGTACTCTAGAATCTAGACACGTTATCCTCAGCTTTTTTTTTTTTAAATTTTTTTTTATTATTATTTTTTTATATAAATATTTTATGAAGTTATCCTCAGTAAAAAGAAATAAAACTTGTAAAAATGGTGGTTCCAGTTAACTCAACTAGTAAAGTCTTTGATGGTTGAATAAGAGATATGAGGTTCAATCTCCACTTATACCGAAAACTGATTAGTGTCTTAAATATCTTAGGCTGATGATAAAAAGTAAAAATCATAAAAGTGGATGTTATAAGTTAAAACTCTATATATATAAAAAATAATAATAATAAAAACTCAGCAAAAACGGTCTATAGGTGTGTGGTCATAACCCTGACCCACTTAAATCCGAGTTTGACATGGTGTAGGATCACTCGAAAAATAGTGAAACTTGTCACTATTCAAACCTACAACCTCAAACTCACAAGATAACAAGACAAAAAAACTTCCTACTACTAAACCACCCTTCGTGTAAGTTATCCTCCATCTTTCTCAGCACAATAACTTGTTGCAAATATTTTAATGGTAAAGCAACCTTGCCTCACAAGGCTGTTACTAAACAAAACGACAACAATTGCTTAGAAAATATTTCAATTATAAGCTCACCTAACATTTCACAAAGTCAATACTAAACAAAACAACAAATATTTTATTCATAAACGATACCTTATAGATTATAAAGAAAATCTTATGTTTTGCTTAACACGAGTTGATTAGGCAATTAAAAAATCACACTCAAATTAATTTAATTAAGAAAATTGATATCCCATTGATTCCTTTCCTTCCAGCCCAAAGCCCTAAGAATATATTCTTCTCCTTTTTTTATTAATATTTTTAGTTGAATAAGATACAAAGGAGAGAGAAGAGCTACAAAAGGCTTCCTGGGTCAAGTTAATCTACTTGTATCAGGAAGAAAACTCATGTTGTGATTGAAGAGATGGATTTGGGCCCAGGAGCAACATTCAAACCAACCCAGACAAGCCCATGGCCCAAACTATTGGCCTGGCTAGAAGTGTTGAAAACATTCCAAAAAATCACCTTCCCACTAATTTAAAAACGATACCAAAAATTTTCAATCAACTGCCTTGCAATATTGAGAAAAATATATCAGTTGCTAACTTTTTAATCATCAAAATTTCAAATTGTTGTACTTTACCTAGAACACATAAACCCAATATTTTTTTTTTTTATAGATAAATTATCATTTTGATCCTTGATTTTTATATTGTGTGGCAATTTAATTCCTAACGTTTCAAATGTGTCATAAAAAATGCTAACATAGTTAATGGCCGAAATAAAATATTATTCTTATGCCATGAATTGAAACATCAGCGTAAAACATCTTCATGAATTCGAGCATATGGGCTGGTCAAGCTGAGCATCAATATTTGAGGCTAAAAAAACCAGAAGACACGCCAAGTGGCAATAAATCACCTCACTCCCAAGCAACAACTCCAATCCGATTTTATACTTTTCTTTCCTTGGTTGAACGAATTTGTATCAATACTTTCCGTATCACAGTTTCAACAGAAAAAGACTGGGTCGTTTTTGTTTATTCTGGTATAGAGAATTCCCGGTTGTGACTATCTTAAAACAAAAGGTTGGTAATTGTTTGTTTCTTCTTTCAATTTATAATGATGACCCATTTCACAACACAAACACGAACGCACTCTTTTTCCTCCAAATTCCACAAACAAAGGCTATTCTTTCTTCCATACTTTCAACCATCTTTTATGGCATTGTACATACTTCCCATTCTCCTGGTTCTATCTCTGTCAGGTATCATAATTCAAACCCATGTCACATCTTTTCTTAAACATTATTTGATATCAAAATTTTTTTTGGTATGTGTGGAGAGGATTCAGATCCTTTAGATTTCCTAGGGTACTCTACTAGTAGATTTCCTTAAATTCTAACAACTTTTTAATGATTTAATGGTCAAGATTCTGTCATGTCAACATTCCACTAACAATATTCTTAAAATAATAAAAAAGAGGCGCTACGTCTACAACATTTTTACAACAAATCATAGGTGGTTAGTTGTTATTGGTTCAAATTGAACCTAACATTAAGATTACATTTTTGCCCTAACAATAACAACCAGTAACAACCTGTCACTTAGGATTTGTTGTAAAAATGTTGTAAAAATGTTGTAGACATAGCATTTTTCATAATAAAATAATGTTACAAACAAAACAATTAAGATTATTGTTAGTGGAATGCTGACATGGCAGAATCTAGACCATTAAATCATTAATGAATGATAGAAATAGTTACTTTCTAAGAGCTTTAGACACACGTTAAAAATAAATAAATACTTTTTAAAACATAGAAGTTCTTTACATTGGGTATTACCTCTTAATGTAGCTAATGTTGATAAATATGTATGAATTTTCAGGAGCTGAAGCGGCTGTGTTTACATTGCAAAACAAATGTAGGAACACAATATGGCCAGGGATTCTACCTGGGAGTGGACAAATTCAGCTAATGAATGGAGGGTTTCAGCTTAACCCTGGTGAAGTTGTAAATGTTACTGCACCTAAGAAATGGTCAGGCCGGTTCTGGCCTCGTCGTTTTTGCAAGTTCGATTCCGCTGGTAATGGACAATGCTTGACAGGAGACTGTGGTGGCAAGCTACAATGTACTGGAGCTGGTGGTGCACCACCAGCAACACTTGCTGAGTTTACCTTAGATAGTCCTGTGGATTACTATGACGTTAGTCTCGTTGATGGCTATAACGTGCGTGTTTCAATAGAGCCTTTGAGCGGTACAGGGCCTACATGTAAACCAATTAGTTGTCTTGCGGAGTTGAATAAGCTTTGCCCTGTGGGATTGCAAGTGAAGAGAAATAGTCATGTTGTGGCGTGCAAGAGTGCTTGCTTGGCCTATAACACGCCTGAATATTGTTGTACTGGTGCATATGCCACCCCTAATTCATGCAAGCCTACCAGTTATTCCAAGGTGTTCAAGGCTGTTTGCCCCACGTCTTATAGTTATGCCTATGATGATCCCACAAGCACTTTCACTTGCCAAGATGGTAATTATTTGATTAGGTTTTGCTGAATACAATGTAAAAAAGAAAGAAATGTATGTGTGTGTATTGCAAAGTTATGATGAGAAGTAAACTCTCCACGGATGCTGGGATGTATAACTATTCATATAAAAACATATGTAATTAAGATATACTTAAAGTAATTGTTTTAGTTAGTAATTTTTGTAACAATCAAAAGTCTCTAGTCTCAATTGTCAATGTTGTAACATATATTTACATTCAGTTTTTTTTTCCCTATTCTTTGATAAGCAATGACTCTTTTGACTTTTGGTATATCATTGGGGGCATAATGGTGGGAGAAAATGCCTCTACATATTGAAAAGAAATCACTTCTTATAACTTATAAGCACATTTCCATGTGCTACCCCAGGTGATATAAGATTCTAGGATTGATTCTCCCTTTGGTCCTTCACATGAGCTGTTCAAACTGTTGTGTGGGGTTGCCGATGATGATCGGGACGATAGTTGGCTTGATGCGTATGATAGAATCTAGAATTTAATATGCAAAAATGATAGTAGAGCATGACAAGGACTTCCTTATCCAAACTTGATCAAAGCTAAATTTACATTAAGCTTTATCCCAGAACAAGGAAGGGAACTCCACTTAAACAGGATCTAGCAACACTACATCGCAAAGCCAAGGATTCAGTTGCTATTCTATAAAAAGGCATCTTTAATTTCTCATAAATCTGGCTTCCCAATAACTTTTTCCATATCTTTGTATTTACTTGATTAAAATCAGATTAATGCTCCACCTTATAGGCAGATTTCTATGGTGAGTGAACCTAACTTATTAGCGGATCTTTTTAATTGCTGCAACCGATTCCTCATCAAATATTTGCGGTACTTCCTAAAAAAGACACCATAATTTGCTGGGCTCTTAACTCTTCAAACGTTGGACTCAATTTGAAGCCGGATGTCCTTGGCACACATGACTCCTCCTTTATCAATAATTTTTGTAGAACTCTCAATTCCTTTCTAAAGCCAAAACGAAAATCTAACCTTCCTTCCATATAACCAATGTTTAGCTCCAAAATATTTGGAGAGCAACAACTCTGCACCAATCCATCTTAATATGTTTCCTTTTTGAGCTATGATACTAGTTTTTGGTGTAATTAGGACTTAAACCTCACTCTCTTATTAGACAACAAGAGACATTATCTATTAATAGATACAAAAGTTTGCATCATGTGCAAGTTAAAAAAGTCGATGGAGTGCTAATAGAAATAAAATAAGGATGCATGAATTAGGATGTACGGACTTGGACACGTGTATGGATACGGGTATAAGTACGACACAGCAATACGAGCAAATTTTAAAAAATTATAACATGAAACGGCAGATACGATACCGGTATGACACGAGTACGACACGAATACAATACAGGTACGGCACCTTAAATGAAGTGTCTGTGCATCCTATAAATTGTCTAGTTATTTATTGTTTGTGGCCTCTATTTTATCAAAATTCTCATTTTAACAAATGATTCAAAAAATATCCTATTTGGACTTAATTGACCATATTTTATCAATAATGTTTCACTATTTTACATTTTTGATTGAGTAAAAGGTTGTGGAGTCCAGAAAAAGAAATTGGACACGAATCAGTGATGACCAAGTCGCTAAACTCATATTTGAGTCCCTTAAAAAAATAGATGTTGAAGTTTTAAGGTCAAAGAGGTTTTCCCGTTATAGTATCGAATAATGCTTATGCTATATGCAGAAACTGTGTGATAGATAGGCCATCCTATTAGAGGCTCTGGAGTTGCATGTGAATTTGGAATATTCAGCTGTTGGAGGCAGAGGCAAGTGAGACCCTTTTTTTTCATGCTTTTCCCGGAGGTATGGGGAAAGCTGCAATCAATAGGATTTTCTTAATCCTCCCTTTCCGAAAGGAAGAAGTTGAAATTCTTTTTCCTTTCCGCAAGGACCAACTCAAGAAAGGGACATATTTCATGAGAAGAAGTGAGGTCGAGAACAAGAGGTATGATAATCATCGGTTGGAGAAGGAATAAGGAGGCTTATTAGAAGTTGGTCATGTGGTGTCCAAGAAAGGAAGGTGAAGAAGATAAGGGCAGGAGTTGGAAGCTATGACTGTATATGAGGGTTGAAAAGTCTGTACCAAATTGAAACGAAAAGTGTTTTGATTTTATTAATTGTCACATACGTTTTTTTTATATACATTTTATTAGATGGGTATTATTGAGATGTCTTTATTAAAAATATTAAAATGTTCCAGTATATTTTGAATTTATATAAATAAACATACACAATAGGGTTTGTAACTATTAAAGATTACAAAAAGTCAAAATTTTAAAAATAGTTGGATGAGTTGGTACCTTCCTATAAGTCATAAGTTCTTTAGGCGAAAGAGAGGAGTCAGTTAAAGCTACCAAGGTCATAGCAATACCATATATATTATGTTAAGTATCTCTAACCACTTCAGCACAAAAAAAAAGAATATATATATATATATAAGTAATCAATAATGTCGTTGTTGACTGTTCTGTGAAAGTCAAATTAAAAGATCAGCAAAATATCATGATTTATATATGAGCTACTAAGAAATGAGGACCAAAGAAAACAACCATCAATTAGATTCAGATCCACAATGCCTTATAAAATTCTCTCTTGAAAGGTGGACAAACATTGAATAATTTCAAGCGAGAGTTACGTGTGCATAGTATAAAATAAAATAAAATATAAAGCTCCCTTGAAAGGTGGACATGATCTCATAAAAAATATAAAAAGGAAAGGTGAAAATGATATAACGGTTGATTTTCTCATTCTTGATTGCCATATGCATGTTAAGTAACCGAGTTTACTCCCTTCAAATGTTTTTATTTCAAAGAATTTGGGGATTAGAAAAGAGAAAATTACAAAAAATATTCCATGAACTTTATGTCGAAATCAAAATGACATTGATTTGAAATGATCAAATTAGTCGTTACATCACATTTCTATATCAAAGATTATGCAGCTAGTTTGATTTTAACATAAAAGTGTAAGTGTTTTTGCATTTGGTCTTGAAAAAAAAGTAAAGAAAAGGCTATGAGCCTTTTAGGTCCTGAACTTAACATTACTCCTCTATGCATTCCGGTTTATAGGTAAATAGTAGCAAAGTAAAACTTAACTTGCATTTTTAAGGAGTTAAAAGTTGTTATGTTCAAAAATGACACGGGGGAGGGGAAATTTATAAATGATAGAGATTTTTATCTCAAATCCATGATAGCTTATTTGATATGAATTTTTTTAATCAATAAGTTATACACGCCAATTAATAGGTTTTACATTCAAAACATCACCCTTCATCTATTTATTGCAAATATAGAATTTTTCATTTAAGTCAAAGTTCAATGTGATTCTTGTTGTGGATTTTATTTTTTTTTTTATTTTTTTTTGAGAATGTGTTGTGGATTTTAGTTAGTTCAACTAATAATCATGTCATTCAATAAAAAATTTGGGTTCAAATCTTGCTTACACAAAAAATAAACTAATTAGTATACTCTTTGAGTCTTGGCCTTATGATAAATGGTAATTATCATGTAGCTGAGTTCAAATCTTGTTTACACTGAAGTGAAACCAATTAGTACTATAATTGGATAACAAAATACAATTACCATGGAGTAGAATGGTATTTAATTTAAACCCTATGGTATCTATTTTTTTATTTTATTTTAAATGTAACCTGTCAATGACACTATTATCCTATTATATTTATCAACAAAAAATTTGACTTGTCAATGACTATATATATATAGATGGGTTCAAATTATACCTGGTGTAACTTCATAAGAGTTACACTTTTTTTGGACTATTGATTTGTATTAGATCTAAGGGTGAAAAAAAAAAACTCATGGTCATGTCATTATTGTTCCCTAGAAATTAGTAATTAAGTCATTAACTCTTCTTAAAAAAAAAAAAAAAAAGCATTAACTCTCTACTCTCTACTCTCCATCATTAGCATTAACTCGGTGAATGTTATCCATTTAAGCATCACATTCACTGACCCAATTTGACACAGCCCTGGCCACGAACGATTGACTAAAAAAATCATTGTACTCCCTGATTAAAATTATACACAGACAAGCGTGATATGATTTACCATTCCCAGCCATTAACTTGCCTTTGTACACATGACATGAGCAGTAACTGACAATTGATTTTGATGGTTTTTGTTATTATCCTTTACCCAAAGTATATATCATGTAATGCCCTAGCCCAAATCAAGAAAAAAGAAAAGAAAAAGGAAATCTAATATTTTATTAAGGAGCCACACGGTGACCCACCTACCCCTTATTTCCTCACCACACATTCACAAATATCTCCCTTCCTCTTTGACCGGCCATCACTCCTTTCCACCATATTCTCTTTTTTCTTTTTTCACACAATACAAACACTTCTCTCTCACACTCCCTCACTCTCCCACCGGCACCTTCACTTCTCATCACCTCCACCATTTTTTTTTCCGGCAAGATCACCGGAAAACTCCATAGGAAAATGGTAAGGCTCACTCACCTCTACTATTTGAAGTAAAAATTTCTAATCTTTTTGTGGGTTTATATGCTTTTGCTTGAGTTTATGTTTATTTAAGTTTTAATAATAATACCCATGTGATTTATGAGCACTAGAAGTGATATTTATGTGTTTTTATGTATGGGTTTTGGTTTTGGTGGATGTATTTGATGAGTGGGTTTATGATTTTTGCAATGGTGGTTAGCTAAGTGGTGAAGATTTGGGAGTTTTGGCTTTCTAATGTGAAATAGTTGATGAATCTAATTCAGATTGTGTATTTGGAGCTAGTGGAGGATTTACATTTGGGGTTTGTAATGGTGGGTATTGTTATATATGTTGTTGTTTTGTGGGTCTCTTGAAAATGACATGTATATTAAGGAAGAAATTCATAAAGTGTTAGGATCTCTTATGGTAAAGCTGAAGCTTGGAATGACATGATGACAAGTTGGAGTCCATGCCTTGTAACGAAATTGTTGAGAAACTTTGGAAGTGGAATACATTATTTGTGAGGTTAAATGCTAGGTTTGCCTAATTAATTTCTTAGTTAGCAATTTCTAATTCATAGCTAAATGCAATGTCAAGCTTTATGCCTATTGTGATAAGTTTGCTTGATGTTGTTTAGGTTCTAGCTAATCTTATTTAGAGCTTGGAAAATTAGGCTTTTGCGGGTTGCAAGGTAAGTAGCTTTTAATGGGATTTTTGGAAAATAACCATGTTGCATAAACATTATTTTGGGTCAAACACATTTTGGAAAAATTAATGGTGGAACTATGTTTTTCTAAAAAGTATTGTTTTGTGACCCTATTATTTATGATTATATATGAAAGTGCATATTCTTATTGCATATGGGGAATTGCATGATTTGTTAGCATGGAAAAGACTAGTATCTTGATTAAATTCTTGAGAATGAAATTTATGGATTTATTGCATTATTTGCAAAAATATAAAGATGCTTTATCTTGACCTATGTTATTTGGGAAGTTAATACAAAATCTTTTTGACAAGAAATGAGTTAAAGGCTTTGAGAACCTTGCGAATATCTTGGGCATTCAAATATTTTATGAAACTACTTGGAAGTGAATTATGTATTTTGAATTAAAGGTAATTTGTGAGCTCTTTATGTTCTACCCATGTGCTGTGACATGTAAATACCCAATGATTGCCTAGCTAGATACTATAGTCTGTGTGACATTGGTATCTTAGCATCTGTCTTTGTGATGGTTATTGAGTTCCATCTTTGTGATGGCGATGAGTTCCGTCTTTGTGACAGCATATTAGTTCTGTCTTTGTGACGGTGATGAGTTCTGTCTTTGTGACGGCATATTTAGTTTCGGCTATGTGTCGACGATGAGTTCCACCTTTGTGACGGCAGATTAGTTCCATCTTTGTGACGGCATTGTCATGTGGCCTTAGGTTTGGAATTGTATTGTTATTGCTCACAAATTATAGTATGTAGTTTCATGAGAGCATTTTGAGAAGTTTTGTGCCATGTCATTTTATTCATTCTTGTCATATTATTTTTGGAAATGGTTTTGTAGAAATTATTTGGAAATTTCCAAATTAAAACATGTTATCATCATGAAACTTGCATTTCCCCCACCCCCATTAATTATGCTACTTACTGGGCTCTGTTTCATTCCATTATTTTACAAACTTTTTCAGAGTAGGCAACTATCGTTTTGAGACAGCTTTTTGGTGGCTAACAGTAGTTAGGCTAACTACTGATGGGGGCTGAACTATTGTAATGGAGATATTAGATGATGTACATCTTAGAATAGGCTTGACTCATTCTTTTGTATATTATAGTGGTTGTGACATTTTTTTTTTTTTGAGGAAATAGTGGTTGTGACGTTATTCCCACTGGTGGGACAAGCTGATGATATGTAATTATTTATTCAGACCTCCATTCTTTTGTGGCCAATGGTCCTTGTAATTATTACTTAGAGCTCTGACTTATTTAGAGAGTATATTCAATGGAATTATTATGATAATTCTTGATGTTGGTACTTAATATGATTTATGTGGATTGAATTGTCAAAAAGGAAAAAAATCTGCAGGTACTTGAGACGTCTTTCTCATGCTTTGGACCTTTGGCGTTTGGGGCATGACAATGCATTGTCAAAATAAAAAGTATGATAAATCATTGTTGACAAAAATTCACTCATGTCTATTCCACAGTCCTGCTGCATTCTAGTTCTTTTTCCTTCCATTTTTATATTAAACACTTTCAAATTCAAGTTTTAAACTTTAACAAAATATAATTAAAAAAAGGACACCATGGAGAAAAATAAACAAAAAAATGATTGAAGAAAAGTCCCAAAACGATAAATTTTTTATAATTTGACAAAAATATCAAATTTCTTTTCCATTTTTTTTCCTTCGTTGTTCCTTTGCGGCAGCATGTTTTTTTTTTTTTGTTTCCTAAACCAGCTCTTTGAACAAGGCCAGAAGCCAAAATAGAAATAAATAAATAAAAGTTCATACTCTACTCCATCAAAGTCCCTTCTAAAAATCCTCTTTGCTTGGATTCATTCATCCTCAACCTCTCTCTCTCTCTCTCTCTCTCTCTCTCTGTACATTTACTTATTCGCTAACTACCACAATTTAAAGAGAAATTTTTTTTTTTTTTTTTTTTCACAACTAATCGATCCTGCTAACTTCGATTCTCTTCACAGCCACTTCCCTAAACCCATCTTCACCTCTCATACCCATACCCATACCCATACAAATCCCAGACCCAGCTCGAGTTTGCTCCTTTAACCCGATCATATAACTCCTCACTTCCTTCTTTATCATCTCTAGCATCACCGCCATTAACTCAGAGCTCAATTATATAGGAAAGAATGGGTATAATATAATAAATAAATGAACGAAGCAATCAAACACTCTGTCACTGGTGGTGCAACACGAAAAGCATGGCCCCATGAAAAAACAGCTTCACAGATGGTAGCAAATGAACAAAGCAATCAAACACTCCCAGACATAAAATAATAATAAAAATTTCACTTGTTTCCTGAACACAAGACCATGTGAGAGAGGGAGAGAAGATGAAGATGATGATGGATAGGAGAAAGTATATCATGTTTCGGTGATACCAACTCAACATCTGTTTTGGTATTTCCTACCCAATAAATGAGTGACACTTGTTTCAAAAAACTACATCAGACCACTCTAGTAAATGATTAATTTATCTTCCCGATAGTATAGAAGATTGTGATTAATTTATTGGAGTAGTCTGATGTGGTTTTTTGAAACAGGTGTCACTCATTTATTGGGTAAGAAATACCAAAACAGATGCTGAGTTGGTATTACCGAAACATGGTATACTTTCTCGATGGATAGAGAGTTAATGCTGTTTTTTATTTTTCTATTTTTAATAAGAAGAATTAATGACTTAGTTACTCATTTTTAGGGAACAATAAATACATGACTATGAGTGTTTTTTTCACCTTTAAATCTAATACAAATCAATGATCCAAAAAAGATGTAACTCTTGTGAAGTTACACTAGGTATAACTTGAACCCATATATATATATATATATATATATATATATATATATATGGGTTGAGTTCAAGTTACACCTAGTGTAATTTTAAGCAATGTTACACCACCTAATAACTTGTTATTGAATTAATATTTTGAAAATCCAACCGTTGAATTACATGTTCTATATGTTCTTAACATACATGACAATTTTCATATCAATCGGATGCTATTTACCATTTGATCCTCAAACTCATCTTTTATGCATTATTTTAAACTACAAAAAATTTGAATTTTAACAATTGATTGATGACATGGCTATTAATCTTTGATTATCTTGAAATTTTGCAAACATAAAGAATATACGAAGATAATGTAATCTAACGGTTGATTTGTCAATATTCGCATCCAATTAAAAAATATTGAGTGGTGTAATATTGCTTAGAGTTATACTAGGTGTAACTTGAACCCAATCCTATATATATATATATATATATATATATATGAATTATCACCATAGAGAGGGAAATTTGTGGTGACCAGTATTTTGAAATATTCAAACCATTGGTCAAATGATTCAAACATAGCCTTGCTTCCCAAAATACGAACTTGTAAATCGGTAGGCAAGTTGGCAAAGCACTTCTTAGGATAGCTTGAGTCTTAAGACTAAGCCTTGCATAATTAGTGCCTAATATGGTAGTCTTATTGCCCATTGGATGGGCTTCCTCTTTGCTAGAGAGTAGACTGGTGATGACATCATTTCTTGCCTCAAGGTTAACTAGGTGAATTTCTAGTGCTTTGAGGGTTCTTTTGAAATGGCCATGAAAGCTTCGGGTGTAGGCTAACTAAAGGTTATCAAGAATGGTTTTAATGGAGGGTGGTAGGTCTGTATATACTCCATTGTTAAATTGTAAGTTCGGAGATAACACTTCTTGTAAGGTAACAGCTGAATTTCCACTGGAATATGTCACCTCTGCTGTGACAAATTCTTGAAGGGATGTTGCTTCTTTTTGGTTTCTAGAAGAAGCGCCTTCATGCATTACAAAAGACGGTGGTCTCTTGTTTTGGGGGTAGATTTGCATAGGGGCTTTTCCTTTGTTTTCTTTATTATCTGGGGAAGCCATTTTCCACTTACTAGTGGGGCTGATATTAGAAATTATTTGCTCCTGCTCCTGCAAAAATTTGTTTAAAAAGGCACAGTGATTTTTCCATGAGTTTTCAAAAATGCTTTTTAAAACATAGGATGCCATTAAGCAAATACAAGAAGTGTTATCTCCGAACTTACAATTCAACAATGGAGTATATACAGACCTACCACCCTTCATTAAAACCATTCTTGATAACCTTCAGTTAGCCTACACCCGAAGCTTTCATGGCCATTTCAAAAGAACCCTCAAAGCACTAGAAATTCACCTAGTTAACCTTGAGGCAAGAAATGATGCCATCACCAGTCTACTCTCTGGTAAAGAGGAATCCCATCCAATGGGCAATAAGACTACCATATGAGGCACTAATTATGCAAGGCTTAGTCTTAAGACTCAAGCTACCCTAAGAAGTGCTGTTGCCAACTTGCCTACTGATTTACAAGTTCGTATTTTGGGAAGCAAGGCTATGTTTGAATCATTTGACCAATGGTTTAAATATTTCAAAATACTGGTCACCACAAATTTCCCTGTCTATGGTGATAATTCAGATGATGTCGATGAAATCCTCACACAAGCCAGATGGGAAGAATACTTTGGGAGAAGTCAGAGAGTGTATGAAAAGAAACACCCTTTTCCTGGCCTCATAGTCAATTATGAAGATGGGTCAGATGAAGAAGACAGAGACCCAAATTGGCTTTCAAAGATGTTTGAATATGGCTTCATCAGGATGATCAAGTTGACAAGCCATAACCAAGTCAGCCAACTCCCACAATGCATCTGACATGTTGTTATAGCCACCAAAAGCCCATTTGTTTCTATTAGATGCTGGAGCACACTCCCACAATGGGATAGAAATAATTGGATGTCTGTAATACCTTCTCAACATCTTGTACTCATCAATGGGTACTCCCACAATGGACCCTGGTTTGAAGGAAACTCCTACTTATCCTACAGAGAGCCCCATGCTCTTGCAGATTGTTGGAGAAATTACTTTGGCAATGAAATTCTTGATACAATCCAAGAACTATGGAAGAATTACCATTTCATAGAAAACACAGGAAGAATTTCAGTATTCTCCACCAGGCCCTACTCTGAATCTATCCCCATCATCCACAGAGCCGGTTACAGTGATCCTCGCCAGTTCATCAGAAAGAATCTAGAATATGAGGCACTTCTATACTGTGGTATTTGCAATGAATATGCTCTATTTCATGAGCATGGATTCGACCATGGTCCTATGTCTGAGTATTACGATACAGACTAGCACCAGTCACTATTTAGGATAAGGATCCGGTTACTATTCATCTACAACACCAGTCACTGTTGTGAACAGTACCCGCACTCAGTTTCCAGACAACCTACTATTCATCTACAGTACAGAACACTGTATATGAACAGTATCCAGCACCAACAGCCGGATAAGGTCAAAGAAACAGGTTACTATTCATGAACAGTAACAATTACTGTTCATCTACAGTACCCGACACAATAATTCTGAAGTTACTATTGCTTTCGGTGGAAAAGGTTTTCACCTCAGTAAAAGCATTTTACCTTCCGGATTTTCAGCATTCTTCAACAGATTTCGTGGCTCCCTCCAGTCTATATATGGAAGCCCCAACTCCAGTCTGAAGTAGGTCCAGTTTTTAGGTCTAGTTTTAGCAAAGGTCTAATTTCCAGTACCTCCCTTCTCTTTACAACCCAGAACTTGTAAACAGATTGTAATCCTTAGTTTACATTTGTAACACCATGGCCTCAGTTGGCTTTTTATCTTACTTCTTCCGCACCATGGCCTCAGTCGGCCTTTGTCTGTAACTTACCCCTTTTAGATCTCAGGTTAGTACACCATGCTACACAGCCAGACAAGACTTAGTTGTTGATCAAGATGACAACAACAGTCAAAAGCCCCCTTCCCCTTTAGGAACGGACTTTGAGGATCCATTTCAGCAAGAAACTGAAATCGATCACTAGCTTATGACTATAAGAAAAGAGTTCACCCCTGACTTAGTTGCCCTAGGCAAGGAATTTGACTTGGAGAAGAATAAAGTCAAAAGAGAAGCCTACAGAGCCAACCATACCAGGGAACAAAAGGTTGAAGCAATTTGATTGGTAGGTACCTTAGGGATATTCCAATCTCCAAGTTTAAGATCTAAATCTGATAACTCATAAGACTCTGAATTGAGAATTCCATCATCCCGAGGAATCTCTGGGAGGGACGATCTGACACTGGTAGAAGAGTTACTTCTAAATAACCTATTCATCATGCTAGATCAAGAGTCTGGTTAAAACAATTACAACCTAATTACCTTTATCCTCAAACCTCTGGATTTATCCTTAGATTTGAAACAAGGTGTACAACAAAACAATAGCCTAATCTCTTGCGAACGATAACCTCTTAGCGCCACAATCCTTCAACTAAACACGTCCTTTCCACTCACGCCATACCGTCAGGACTTATTGTTTGGTATGGGACGACCGAACAACCTGGGATTTACTGGTCTTACTGGGCTAAACCAACAGCACATATCTGGTCTTACGTGTCTCAACAGTACACATCTGCAACAAACTGTGGGGATAAAAATAGAAACAAGAAGAAGCAAATAATTGGGAAATAACTGATCATCAAGAACAAATAATCTAGAAGATAAACAGAAGGTTAGGAAGGAGGCTTAGCCTACCAATGAAAGATAACGAAGAAGAGATAATGGATGTAGAAAACAATAAATGGTAATAGAAGAGTTATCAAAAAATAGATGTAAAATAAAATAAAACTTGTAAGAGATAACATAATCAAATTAATGAATAATGCACAAAATAATGGATAACTATGGCGGTTAAACCAGCCAACTTGATTGAAAATAACAAGGTAACTTACAAATCCCTAAGGTACCTACCAATCAGATTTATAAATCTTCATGGTCCTTAAAAAAGTCTTTCAAGACAGATTACCATGTTAGGACTATAGAACAAGTCTACAGTCTAAACAAAGAATTTGAAACATGCTACTTGTTGCCCAGTTCTTCCTTGTCAGCCCACAAGCGAGATGGACACAATTATGTTCACATAGGTTTAGTCCAGGTTGGAGTCAAACCTTTGATCAGAGAAGGGTTGAATTGCTCAATTCTAATGGCCCTTAGAGACACCCGTCATATTAGGTTTAATGACAGCCTCTTAGGAACTATTCAAACCAGTCTTAGTGATGGACCAGTCCATTTTGACTGTTTTCCCAACTTCACAGTTTGCCTTCATGACCCGCATATCATGAAAGCCCTCACCCTTAATATTAAGACTAATGGAACCCTTATGTTACAAGGAGTCCAGCAATTAGCCTTGATATACAGAGTTTACTATAAGTGCATCAGGACAAATTTTAATGTTCAAGCACTTGACAAGAAAAAGATGGAAGAAACTACTTTCATCCAAACCAAAGATCTTAGATCCAAGATTCAGGTTCCCAAGACCTTGAAATGGTCTGAGGTCACCTTCCCCACTAATTGGACTCTAGAAAATGAGAATCATCATTTACAGATCCAACACCCAACCTATAATCCAGGTGAAGGGGTGACTGGTTCCTTCTTCACTAGTTACTCAAGCTTCTGGGCAACTATCTCTAAGGCCGTCTTGTCCTTAGGATATTTACTAATACTGGTGTGCCTAGTAGTGGGGAGCTTTACTAAAGGCTTTTTTAAGGCCTGGATAGGTTTGCTAGGGTTTCCTGACTGAAAGATAACCTTATTATCAATCCTATCTTCCATCCTATCAAGGTGTTTTCCTATGACTCCTAAACACTGGTTGGTGTAGTTGTTTTGCTCTATGACCTTCTTAACTACCTTTTCTTCTGGGGTAGTAGGGCATTTGAAAGGAGAGGCAACTACATCACTTCCACGGTGTTTGAAAGTTATGGCTTCCTGGGGTGGATGGTGAGATCTGACAACGTCTGGTTGGCTAGACTCTACAGCATCTTTGCTAGGAAGTTTGTTCCAATTGGTTTTGGTAACAACACTAGACCCTACTCCGAATCTATCCCCATCATCCACAGAACCAGTTACAGTGATCCTCGCTAGTTCATCAGAAAGAATCTAGAATATGAGGCACTCTTATATTGTGGTATTTGCAATGAATATGCTCTATTTCATGAGCATTAATGCGACTATGGTCCTCCGTCTGAGTATTACGATACAGACTAGCACCAGTCACTATTAAGGATAAGTTCCAGAATCAGTTACTATTCATCTATAGCACCAGTCACTGTTGTGAACAGTACCCGCACCCAGTTTCCAGACAGCCTACTATTCATCTACAGCACAGAACACTGTATATGATAGTATCCAGCACCAGCAGCCGGATAAGGACAAAGGAACATGTTACTATTCATGAACAGTAACAGTTACTGTTCATCTACAGTACCCGACACAATAATTCTGAAGTTACTATTGCTTTCGGTGGAAAAGGTTTTCACCTCAGTAAAAGCATTTTACCTTCCGGATTTTCAGCATTCTTCAGCAGATTTCGTGGCTCCCTCCAGTCTATATAAGGAAGCCCCAACTCCAGTCTGAAGCAGGTCCAGTTTTAGGTCTAGCAAAGGTCTAATTTTCAGTACCTCCCTTCTCTTTACAACCTAGAACTTGTAATCAGTTGAATTACATGAAATTATGCTAATCAGTTGAATAATCTTCTTAAAAAAAAAAAACATGAATAATTTTCAACATAATTAACATTTTGACATGGTTTACAGGCTGGATTTTAAGGATTAAGAATTTCTTGTGCATCTAAATCTGTATAATTGACTCGATCAAAAATACAAGAAATTTACTCAAATATTAATTCTAGCGTAATATCATATGATTGAAAACTCATCTCACCATCCCATACCTTTTCTTGTACGCCAAGTTGCAATATAATTAAATCTCATTCTTCCTTTCACACCCCTAAAATTCAAAGACAACACAAAATGTCATGATTATATATAATATAAAAGATAGACAAATCTTATCCAAAGATTTTTTTTTTTTTTTTTTTAAATTTTGTATTTAAGGAGAATCAGTCTTATACTAAGAAAGCAACTACCTTGTGTGTTTTTGTTTCTCAAAAAAGAAAAAAAAGAAAAAAAAAGAAATGGGTAATTGTCCCACATTATTTAAGAGAGTGTATTGTATGTAGTATAACTTATCCCACTCTCCTTTAAAAGTTACCATGACTTTTTAGTGAAGTTGTGGTGTGCTTTTGTGTTAGAATCTCTTTCCCTTTTCCTTGTTTGTGTGTGTTTGTTTCTCAAAAAAAAAAAAAAAAAAAAAAAAAAAAAAACCAACTATCAATTAAATTAAGATCCACAATGCCTTAAAAAACGCTCTTGAAAGGGCACAAACAGTAAATAGTTTCAATCGAGCTTCACATGTGGCAGTTAAATTATTAGCAAGTCAATATCAATCATAAAACGATTTTGAAAGTAGAACAATAATTAAGCAACAATGTCAAGAAAGTTTGCCAAAAAAAAAAAAAAACAATGTCAAGAAAGACTACTTCAGAATCAATTATAAAGCAACCCATAAATTGAGAGGTTATAAATAGTTTAGAGTTTAATAAGTTGATACAAACTTGTCCTTGGAGTGAATATCAGAGTAGTCATGGCCACAATGACTGATTACCAATACTACTTCCTGTGTTTCCTCCTATACTTCCTCTCAACCCTCTTACTCAAGTCCTTGTTCAAAACAAAGAACCCTCTAAACCTCCCTCCAAGCCCACCAGCCCTCCCAATCATTGGTCATCTCCACCTTCTTGGTCCATCTTTATTCAAATCCCTCCACAACCTCTCCAACAAATATGGCCCTCTCCTCTATCTCCGGTTTGGTGCTTCGCGGTGCCTTGCTGTGTCAACAGCTTCCATTGCCACTGAAATATTTAAAACCAATGACGTTACCTTTTCAGATCGACCGCCACTCGCTTTCAGCGATAAATTACCATATGGAAGATATGGATTTTTCATAGCTCCATACGGTAATTACTGGAAGTTCATAAAAAAACTTTGCAATTCTGAATTGCTCAGTGCCCGTCAAGTTGAACAATCCCGTGCTGTTCGACACGAAGAACTGACTTGGTTTTTGCGTAAAGTATTAGAGAGTGCTGAGAGAAAACAGGTCCTTGACGTTGGTGCTGAGTTGATGAAGTTTACAAACAATTCTTCATGTAGGGTGATTATGAGCATGAGGTGTTCAGATGAGAATGATGAAGCTGAGAGGATTAGGCAGTTGGTGAAGGAGTCCTTTGAGGTTGGTGCAAAGGTATCCTTAGGGGATGTGTTGGGGCCATTGAGGTTTTTGGCTTTTTGGCTATATGGAAGGAAGGCCATAGATTTGACCTTAAGGTACGATGAGATTTTAGAAAAGGTGTTGAAGCAGCATGAAGAGAGTCCTCAAATAGAGAATGAGGATTTAGTGGACATACTATTGAAAGTGTATCAAGATGACAAAGCTGAGTTCAAGATTAACAGAACACATCTCAAGGCTTTCTTGCTAGTAAGTCACCTTTGTTTTTGTCTGTGTTTCTCTTTTTCAACTTCATTGTTGCATGACTAAAATGAGAGCATGATCCATTTCTTTTTAAACTTTGGACATTTTATAAGGGAAAGAAAAGGGATATATGACAGGTTACAATTGATAAAACATAAAGTAGTACACTTAGAAAGGATTAATTTTTATTCCATTCTGCATATATTTTTTGTTTTTATTTTCTTCCCTCAATTCTTTTCAACCTCCTTAATTCATTAGGTTCCTTAATACAACAGCCAAGCCAAAAGTAAATTTATTAAATAATGCTTAAAGGTTCAAATTGGGTATACAAAATGGTGTCATCCTTTCTTTTCCCTAGTCATTTTGAGATATCAAAGATTGATTTAGTCATTGACTTGTTTGGGATAGGCGTTTTGACTAAAGAGAAAATTACACAATGTTCTCTAGAACTTATGAGTATTTTTTGGATTAGAAAAAGAAAAAAAAAAAAAAAAAAAAAAAAAAAAAAAAAAAAACCCAAAATTTACACACACATATATATAGCAAGATTTAGGTATAGTACTTAAGTGTTGTTTCTTAAGTTCTCATTTTAAGATTCTGTTATGTGGCTACTTAACTTAAAAAGTACACTTCTATCTATAAAAAACAGCACCTAAGGTATTGTGTGAGTCTATATATATATATATATATATATATATATATATATATATTCAGTTTCAAAGGAACTAATATATGGTAGAAAATCAATACTTAAGTTGCATTTTTAAGGAATCAAAAGTTGTAACGTACAAAAATGACAAAGGAGAAGTAAAATTAATAAATTATAGAGATATTTTTATCTCAATGATAGCTTATTTTATTTGAACTATTTTTTATTGATAACTTACACACATACGGCTATTTTACGTCCAAAACTTCATTTCTATTATCTAACTACTAAGGCCAAAAAGATATTTAACGCTCTGTTTGTTTTGTTGTACAATAGCTTACATCTGTTTGTTTCATTATAACAATGTTATATTGAAAATATTTTCAACATTTTATTATTTTTGTTTTATTGGAAAATTTGGTCAAACTCAAAAGTCTTTTCCGTTGACAATAAAATTATTTGTAAATAAAAATAAAACAATTAAAGATTTCCTTGGATTTAAGAGTCAAACTAATCTATCTGTAAAACAAAACAAAATAGGAGAACTTCAATTATTGCTATGCTAAAATCCTCTACAAAATTATTTGGCATCATTTTGGTATACAGTAATTACCTGTGTGGTAAACTGAAACTAAATATTAGTTAATTAATCACAATGCAATACTCTCTGCTACAATCATTACAGATATCAAATACCATTTACAACAAACTCTTTATCCATTTCATTGATTCAAATGATGCCCTTCCCCTAGGATCTATTCATTGCGGGCACAGGTACCTCATCAGAGGCCATGCAATGGACAATAGCTGAACTCATCAATCATCCTTACGTTTTCAATAAGGTCAGAGAAGAGATCAAATTTGAAGTTGGTAGCACTAGACTTGTGGAGGAATCAGATGTACAAAGTCTTCCATACTTGCAAGCAGTTGTGAAGGAAGCATTAAGACTACACCCAACAGTGCCTGTTGTAATAAGAGAGTGCCGCGAAGCTTGTAAAATCAAAGAATTTGATATACCAGAAAAAACTATGGTGGCAATAAATGTGTATACAATAATGAGAGATGGAAAAACATGGGATTATCCAAATGATTTTCGGCCAGAGAGGTTCATGGTTTCTTCCAAAGAAAAAGAAAATGCTATGGAATATATTCCTTTTGGGTCTGGGAGGCGAGCATGCCCAGGTTCAAAGTTAGCACTCAGTTTGATACACACTACAATTGCAACAATGGTTCAATGCTTTGATTGGAAGGTTGGTGGAGAGGGAGAGCAAGTTAAGGCTAATATGCAAGTCGGACCAGGCATAACTATGCCCATGGCTCATCCATTTAAATGTCTTCCGGTTGTTCATTTCAATCCATTTGCTTCTTCAATGTAATTCAATAGCTTAGACCACTTAAATTGCGCTCATCCTTTCATAGCACTTGCTTTGAAAATTATGGAATAAATATGCAGAATTATATATATATATATATATATATATATGGGTTTTACTAAACAATTTTAGAAAGCTTTTTATATGGAAAAAGTGAAAAAAGTGATTAACTTTTTTTTATAGCTTTTTCAATAATTGCATATTACAATCTGTAGGTAACATGTAATGTTTCAACTTTCAAGGCATACCATGTTTAATAAAATGTTCTTATAAAATATGTCCAATAGTATAAAATAACTAGTCTATTTATGTATTCTATGTATAAGACAATGTAATGAGGTTTATTTTTTTTCTTCCTTAACACTGCCTGGTTCATTCTTCGACTATGATATGTATATCTCTCATTTGTACATCTCCAAATGAACAACAAATTAAACTAGGACCCTCGAACCCTTAAAACCTCTCGATAAATACAAACTTCAGTCTAGCAAAATCAGACCTCGTACAGTTCATACTTCATACATGGCCACAAAGAAAACAAAAAACAATGTCAAGCGAGCTTCACATGTTCATACTATATATTATATGGTTACAGTTTCGTATTTCATTACATGCAGAGGACAAGATACCACTTGATTTCCTGACACACAGCTACGGTAGTATTCCGGTTAACATTTTCTTTAAAATTTAACAATTCTAATTTTACGCACATTCTCAAATTCAAGAAATTTTGGCTGAATAAATGCAGTAGTAAAAATGTTGACTTCAATGCAAGAGTTAGAAAAATCCAATTAGATCTGAAAGGCAGTACTATATTTTGTCTGAGATTAATTTTGACCTGTTTCTCTCTTGACACCTCAACAGCAAAGGTGTCAAGACCATAGCTTTCCAGAGAAGAATGGGTGAAAATGAGAATATCTATTTAATTTGAAATTACTTTAAACCAATTTAAATCTATTTTCCTTTTTTAAAAAAATATCTTTTTTCAATCCACTTTAATTTAATTTAGAATTGAGTTTCAACTTTCAAGTGTTATACTTATCACTAACTCAAACAAACATTAAAACAACTTTAACTAAAGTTATTCTTTCTATCTTTTTTTTTAGAAGAGTTATTCTTTCTATCTTTAATGCACGTAATTGAATTAATTTCAACTTTTCACTCAACACTGAATTATCCTCCTATTGAACAAAATTTAGGTACAATACTTAGGTGCTGTTCTTAAAGTTCTACTTTTAAAATTCTACCATGTAGATTTTTTCTCATGGAATGGAAGTGTATTTTTTAGTTAAATAACCACATGGCTAAATCTTAAGAGGGAAACCTAAGGAACAGCACTTAAGATATTGTATCTAAATTTTGTCCCCTCCTATTATATATAGACTAAAATGTCATTTTAGGTTCTCTAGCATGCAAGTTTAAAGAAAAAAACTTTAACACGTTATTCGTTATATATATTATTTATTTTTAGAAAATATAGACACGATGGAACTTTGACACATTATTCAGAACAAAACAACTTCCTCCTAATCCTAATCCTATACATTCTCAACAAACCCACGAAGCCAACCACAAGTCTTCACCTTCCTCCAAGCCCACCAATCATCTGATCTTGGAAGATTTTCAGTAGTCTAGAATCTAGACATGTATGAAGTTATCCTCCATTAAAATGAAATAAAACCCGTAAAAATGGTGGTTCCAGTTAATTCACCTAGTGAAGTTTTTGATGGTTGAATAAGAGATATGAGGTTCAATCTCCTCTTTCACCAAAAACCAACTAGTGTCTTGGTCTGATGATAAAGAGCAAAAATCACAGAAGCGGATGTCATAGATTAAAACTCTATAATAAAAAATAATAATAATAACTCAGTAAAAACAGTCCATAGGTGTGGTCATAACCCTGACCCACTTAAATCTGAATTTGACATGGTGTAGGATCACCCGAAAAATAGTGAAACTTGTCACTACTTAAACCCACAACCTCAAACTCACAAGATAACAAGACACAAAAACTTCCTACCACTAAACCACCCCTCGGATAAGTTATCCTCCATCTTTCTATGCACAAAAACTTGGTGCAAATATTTTAATTGTAAAGTAACCTTACCTCACAAAGCTATACTAAACAAAACAACAACAATTACTTAGAAAACATTTCAATGATAAGCTCACCTAACATTTCACAAAGTCAATACTAAACAAAACAACAAATATTTTATTCATAAACGATACCTTATAAGTTATAAAGAAAATCTTATGTTTTGCTTAACACGAGTTGATTAGGCAAGTAAAAAATTACACTCAAATTAATTTAATTAAGAAAATGACATCCATTGATTCCTTTGCTTCCAGCCCAAAGCCCAAAGAATATATTCTTCTTTTCTTTTCTTTTCTTTCTTTTTATTATTATTAATATTTTTAGTTGAATAAGATACAAAGGAGAGAGAAGAACTACAAAAGGCTTCCTGAGTTCAAGATTAACAGAACATATCTCAAGGCTTTCTTGCTAGTAAGTTACCTTTGTTTTTGTCTGTGTTTCTCGTTTTCAACTTCATTGTTGCATGACTAGAATGAGAGCATGATCCATTTCTTTTTAAACTTTGGACATTTTATAAGGGAAAAGAAAAGGGATATATGACAGGTTACAATTGATAAAACATAAAGTTGTACACTTAGTTCATTATCAATTCATTTGGTTCCTTAATACAACAGCCAAGCCAAAAGTAAATTTCTTAAATAATGCTTAAAGGTTCAAATTGGGTATACAAAATGGTGTCATCCTTTCTTTTCCCTAGTCATTTTGAGATATCAAAAATTGATTTAGTCATTGACTTGTTTGGGATAGGCGTTTTGACTAAAGAGAAAATTACACAATGTTCTCTGGAACTTACGAGTATTTTTTGGATTAAAAAAAAGAAAGAAAAATACTCCAAATATGCGCACGCACACACACACACATATATATATATATAGCAAGATTTAGGTACAGTACTTAAGTGTTATTCCTTAAGTTTCCTTCTTAAGATTCTGCTATGTGGCGACTTAACTTAAAAAATATACTTTCATCCATAAAAAACAGCACCTAAGGTATTGTGTGTGTGTGTGTCTATATATATATATATTCAGTTTCAAAGGACATATATATTATAGAAAATCAATACTTAAGTTACATTTTTAAGGAATCAAAAGTTGTAACGTACAAAAATGACAAAGGAGATATAAATTAATAAATAATAGAGATATTTTTATCTCAATGATAGTGTTAGGGACATATTTTTATATAATTGGCATATCCTCTGACAAAACGCACTTTACTTGTGTTTGGGTAAATCTAAGTAGGTTCAAGATGATCATTACAAGTGTTTAAATTGAAGACATGAAGATTACTCAAGAACACTCAAGAACTGCTCAAGAAAAGTGCAATCTGCAGGTCTCGATACCTCCTCGATAGAAGCTCTATCTGTCGAGATTCATTAAAGCTTGACAGATGTCTCAATCGATCGAGCTTATGGGTTTTCAGATTATAGCCAGCAACGTTTTTACTCTAAAAGACTATTTGTTTATGGGTTTGTATAATTCTTATTGGACTAGGAAAGCCCAAGGTTTGTGTAAACCTATTTGGAATAGGAGAGCCCATTAAGCTCCTATTTAAAGGAGGTGGAAAAAGAAAAAGCTAACCCTAGAGAGCTTCATAAGGTTTTCTTTTTGAAACCCTAGCCTTCTTCTATAGAAGAAAGAGTTCTTGCTGTGTTTCTTGTACGCCTTTGGGTTTTGTAACCAAGCAAAGTCTCTTGCACCAACATTGAGGATCTTATTGGTGTTTCTATGTGAAACTGCTGCAAATCAACTACAACAATTAAGGGGTTGCTATGGTGTTAGTCACGTACTTGGATTCGTGCAAAGGAGTAAGCCGCGTACTGGGATCCGCGCATCAAATTGGTTAGTCACGTACTTGGGAGCCGTGCATCAAAAGAGAGGAACTGTCATTACAGAACAAGTCCAATTGGGTATTGGGGTAAGGGTTCAACTGTAGGTTGGTAAGGTACTTGGGATTCCTTTACTTGTAACTGCTTGTTGTGATAATAGTGGAGTTTCGGGAGTGGTGACCTGAAAATCACCCGGTGGGGTTTTTGCCGTTAGGTTTTCCCCATTTGTAAATAAATCACCGTGTTATTTATTTTCCGCTGCATCATTAGTTTATTGGTGATTTGTTTGTGCTACCACGCGTTTGCATGATAAATTGATTAACTAATAACTTGACTAATTAATTAATTAATTTCTATCACAAGGGATCAATTCAGTTTATGGCCTATCAAGTGGTATCAGAGCAGGCACACTCTGATTATGTTTTAATCTTTGCTGTGTGATCCATTGACCCCTGTTGTCATGGAAACTCTTGATTGTTTTGATTTGCATGATTTTATGTTGAATGATGATGATGATATTCAAGATGCCTATTGCAAGCTTTATAATTTTTGTATGAAATCTCTTGAATGTTCTACAAAATTAAAAGCTAAATTTAAAAATGTCAAACTTGAAAAAAATGAATTGATTACAAAATTGGATGAAGCCAATAATTTGAATGAGAATTTTAAAAATCAAATTTCATCTCAGGTGGACAAAATTAAGAGTTTGGAAGAGCAACTAGTTGAATTTAAAACTGAAGTTGAAAATTTAACTAGTGTCAAACTTGTTATTGAGCCTAACTCAAAAGAAAAAGATTTTTATATTCCCTCATTTAAAAAGAATAATGAAGAGTTGAAGGTTAATATTGCTAGTATAGACAAAGGTAAACAATCTGATGTTAACGCTGAAGTTTCTAAACCTATGTCTAAAACTCCTCCTAGGTTGAATAAATATTTTGAATTTGTCCCCATTTGTCATCATTGTCATATTATTGGTCATATTTGGCCAAATTGTCCTAAATTAAGGTCATTGTCAACCTCTAAGGTTAGACCTCCTTCTAGGAAATCGAGTAGTTCTAAAACTGCTCATGTTTGTCACCATTGTGGTGATTCTAGTCACACTCGCCCTAATTGTTTCAAGTTGTTTCCCCATAAGCGAGTGTCTAATAGGTCTCATCCTTTGTCTAAAGGCTCTGTACCTATTCTTGGTGAGTTATTAAAAGTTTTGAGCTTTTTGACTCAATTTCAGGAGAATTCTAATTCCTCTATGTCCTTTAGTAGACATACTAGGACACGTGTCTTTTCATCTTCACAACCAAAGACTCGTGCTGTGTAGGTGAGAAAGGAGCCTAAGACTTAATTGTCTTTTCTGTTTGTCCTCTACTTTAATTCTTTCTATCTAAAGTAGGACTCTCTTTGCTTGATTTCTTATCTGCTTTTGAAATCATGCTTTCATGCATCTGCATGCTTCTATCATGCCTTCATGCATATGCATCTTTCTTTCATGCTTTCATTTTGTTTGTCTGTTTTTGTTTGGTTGTTTAGTTTTTATTTTGTTTTGTTTTAAAAAAAAATAAAAAATAAAAAATAAAAAATAAAATTGAAAAATCAGAAAAATATAAAAACAGGGTGTGTGTGTGTGTGTGTACATTGGTACTTGTGTACCTTGGATGGCCATTGAAACAAAGTTTTCTAAACTTTGTATCTCTTGTAGCTTAGATAAGCATCTCTATGCACAACTAAGCAAGTGAGCTTTGTGGCTCGTGTTTGTGATGAGTAAGATTAAGTTGTCTCTTGCACTTAACACTCGTATCACTCTTTTTAACGGGAAGGATTAGAAAATCCTAAGAGAAAGGCATAAATAACCATCTCACTACTGTTGCCCGCCAATCATAATGACACCTTTATGCTTCGGCATAGCAAAAGTGTAGTGTCAATGACATTTGTGTGCTTAGACATAGAAAAATTGGAATGTCATATATCATTGGGTATTTCTTTTCTCTCTCTTATATGCCCATGCATGATATACTTAATAGAAAAATATGCAAAGAAAAAACCAAAAGCAAAAAGATAAAATGCTTTTAAATATGATTGCAAGCGTGTTTTCTAGGAGATGTGTGAGTTATAGGATGTACCTCGAAGGTGATAATCCCCATCAAACAGTTATGATTGTGTGTAAGTTAAAGTGATTTACTCATGTCTTAAATTGTCATAACATGTTGACACATTTGCAATCTTGCAATGTTTTTCACACACAACACACAACACGCAATATTCTTTGCTACTCTTGATACATGTGTAGATACAATGTGATTTGGCCATCATAAGGTTTTACATGTGTTAATGTATGATCACTAAACTGTCTTAACTTGTTTTTGAGAAATAAAAATTGGTTAGACTTGTTTAGTGTGTGCGTGTGTTTTTGGGATCCATGTGCTTAAAAATTATTGTTGAAAGATGATTTTGAGAGCTTATTATGTTGATTGGATCATTGGTTGAGTTGCATGCTTGATTGCATTCATATCTGTGTTTTTCTCTCCTCGAAAAACTGTTTTGAAAAGCTGACTTGACACCTCCTCGATACCTCCTCGATAGCTGGCTATTTGTCGAGCTTCCTTAGCTTTTTCTTATCGCAATCTCGCTAGCATCTCGACACTTGGTGGATCGATCGAGAAAGTTTCTGACCCCTCGATAGCTTCTCGACACCTGGTAGATCGATTGAGCTTCTTTAATTGTGTCTGATGAATTGTTCCTCGACACCTTCTCGACAGCTGCATCTGTCGAAACCTTTTTGCTCGATAGTATCTCGACACCTCTCGATCGATCGAGATTCCCTTGCATGCATTTCATTTTTCTTTGTTTTGCATTTTTTTCCTTTGTGTCCATAGCATCTTGTTTTTCTTTTTCTTGTAGGTCTATGGTTCCTTGTTCTCCTCATTCCCTCTATATCCGTTTTATGTCTATCTTCTATCATGTTTTTTGGCTTTTTATGCCCTTTGACAATCATGTCAAAAAGGGGGAGAAATTTGAGAATTGAATGTCTTTCCTCAGGAGGAGTAATAGATTTAGGGGGAGAACTTCATGTAAAAGGGAAGAAAGTTTTTGATGTAACTAACTTAGGGGGAGAGTTAGTTTGATACACTTTGATATTGATATATTTTTTGTGTTGTGTATCTTTTGGTTTTGTAACCATTTACATACATCATGTGTTGTTTCTATATTTGATGATGATGTATGTGTTTCACTCTTTATCTCACATGTGTTGTTTCTTTTCTCTCTTTATACACATGTTTCTTGTTTATTTAACTTGTCATTATTTTCCACATGGTACCTTGATGTGTTTTGTTTAGTGCCTTTCAGGAAAGACAAGTTAAAGCCAAGTTAAGATTCCGAACCTTCTTCTTGCAGCAACTTCCAAGGTTCAGATCATTTAGACTAGGCTTATTTATTCTGTAATCTTGAGTAGAATGTATTCTAGGACATTTAATGTACTCTTATAGTTTTGTCACGGATTGCCAAAGGGAGAGATTGTTAGGGACATATTTTTATGTAATTGGCATATCCTCTAACAAAATGCACTTTACTTGTGTTTGGGTAAATCTAAGTAGGTTCAAGATGATCATTACAAGTGGTTAAATTGAAGACATGAAGATTACTCAAGAACTGCTCAAGAAAAGTGCAATCTGCAGGTCTTGATACCTCCTCGATAGAAGCTCTATCTGTCGAGATTCATTAAAGCTCGACAGATGTCTCGATCGATCGAGCTTATGGGTTTTCAGATTATAGCCAGCAACGTTTTTACTCTAAAAGGCTATTTATTTATGGGTTTGTATAATCCTTATTGGACTAGGAAAGCCCAAAGTTTGTGTAAACCTATTTGGAATAGGAGAGCCCGTTAAGCTCCTATTTAAAGGAGGTGGAAAAAGAAAAACCTAACCCTAGAGAGTTTCATAAGGTTTTCTTTTTGAAACCCTAGCCTCCTACTATAAAAGAAAGAGTTCTTGCTGCGTTTCTTGTACGCCTTTGGGTTTTGTAACCAAGCAAAATCTCTTGCACCAACATTGAAGATCTTATTGGTGTTTCTATGTGAAGCTGCTGCAAATCAACTACAACAATCAAGGGGTTGCTGTGGTGTTAGTCACGTACATGGATTCGTGCAAAGGAGTAAGCCGCGTACTGGGATCCGCGCATCAAATTGGTAAGTCACGTACTTGGGAGCTGTGCATCAAAAGAAAGGAACTGTCACTACAGAACAAGTCCAATTGGGTATTGGGGTAAGGGTTCAACTGTAGGTTGGTAAGGTACTTGGGATTCCTTTACTTGTAACCGCTTGTTATGATAATAGTGGAGTTTCGGGAGTGGTGACCTGAAAATCAGCCGGTGGGGTTTTTGCCATTAGGTTTTCCCCATTCATAAATAAATCACCGTGTTATTTATTTTCCGCTGCATAATTAGTTTATTGGTGATTTGTTTGTGCTACCACGCGTTTGCATGATAAATTGATTAATTAATAACTTGGCTAATTAATTAATTAATTTCTATCACAAGGGGTCAATTTAGTTTATGGCCTATCAGATAGCTTATTTTATTTGAACTATTTTTTATCGATAACTTACACACATACGGCTATTTTACGTCCAAAACCTCATTTCTATTATCTAACTACTAAGGCCAAAGTGATATTTAACGCTCTGTTTGTTTTGTTGTACAATAGTTTACATCTGTTTGTTTCATTATAAAAATGTTATATTGAAAATATTTTCAACATTTTATTATTTTTGTTTTATTGGAAAATTTGGTCAAACTCAAAAGTCTTTTCCGTTAACAATAAAATTATTTGTGAATAAAAATAAAAGAGTCAAACTAATCTATCTGTAAAACAAAAGAAAATAGGAGAACTTCAATTATTGCTATGCTAAAATCCTCTACAAAATTATTTGGCATCATTTTGGTATACAGTAAACCTGTGTGGTAAACTGAAACTAAATATTAGTTAATTAATCACAATTTAATAATCTCTGCTACAATCATTACAGATATCAAATACCATTTACAACAAACTCTTTATCCATTTCATTGATTCAAATGATGCCTTTCTCCTAGGATCTATTCGTTGCAGGCACAGGTACCTCATCAGAGGCCATACAATGGACAATAGCTGAACTCATCAATCATCCTTACGTTTTCAATAAGGTCAGAGAAGAGATCAAATTTGTAGTTGGTAGCACTAGACTTGTGGAGGAATCAGATGTACAAAGTCTCCCATACTTGCAAGCAGTTGTGAAGGAAGCATTAAGACTACACCCAACAGTGCCTGTTGTAATAAGAGAGTGCCGCGAAGCTTGTAAAATCAAAGAATTTGATATACCAGAGAAAACTATGGTGGCAATAAATGTGTATACAATAATGAGGGATGGAAAAACATGGGATTATCCAAATGATTTTCGGCCAGAGAGGTTCATGGTTTCTTCCAAAGAAAAAAAAATGGTATGGAATATATTCCTTTTGGGGCTGGGAGGCGAGCATGCCCAGGTTCAAAGTTAGCACTCAGTTTGATACACACTACAATTGCAACAATGGTTCAATGCTTTGATTGGAAGGTTGGTGGAGAGGGAGAGCACGTTAAGGCTAATATGCAAGTCGGACCAGGCATAACTATGCCCATGGCTCATCCATTTAAATGTCTTCCGGATGTTCACTTCAATCCATTTGCTTCTTCAATGTAATTTAATAACTTAGACCACTTAAATTGCGCTCATCCTTTCATAGCACTTGCTTTGAAAATTATTGAATAATATATATATATATATATATATTAATGTATATATGGGTTTTACTAAACAATTTTAGAAAGCCTTTTTTATGGATAAAGTGAAAAAAGTGATTAGCTTTTCTTATAGCTTTTTCAATAATTACATATTACAATCTGTACGTAACGTGTAATGTTTCAACTTTCAAGGCATACCATGTTTAATAAAACGTTCTTATAAAATATGTCCAATAGAATAAAATAACTAGTCTAATTATGTATTCTATGTGATAAGACAATGTAATGAGGTTTTTTTTTTTTTTTTCCTTAACACTGCCTGGTTCATTCTTCGACTATGATATGTATATCTCCTAATGACCAACAAATTAAATTAGGACCCCCGAACCCTTAAAAACTCTCGATAAATACAAACTTCAGTCTAGCAAAATCAGACCTCATACAGTTCATAAATGGCCACAAAGAAAACAAAAAACAATGTCAACCGAGCTTCACATGTTCATACTATATATTATATGGTTACAATTTCGTATTTCATTACATGAAGAGGACAAGATACTACTTGATCACACACAGCTACGGTAAAATCAAAACATTTTCGCTAAGTATTCCGGTTAATGTGTTCTTTAAAATTTAACGTTTCTAATTTTACGCACATTCTCATATTCAAGAAATTTTGGCTGAATAAATGCAATAGTGAAAATGTTGACTTCAATGCAAGAGTTAGAAAATTCCAATTAGATCTGAAAGGTAGTACTATATTTTGTCTGAGATTCGACCCCAATTAAAAGTAAGCAAGAGTTAAATTACCATGCCAAGTGAGTACTATTGGCTACTCTTTAACTCTTCCTTTGGCCCTGTTGACTTCAACTCTATTCATTGTCCTTCACACATAATTTGAAGTGTTTTAGTTTAGATCCATTATTACAGAACTAGTATGTAACTTGTGCTTATGCATAGGAATAATGAATTATAGTAGTATTATTAATGTTAGCTTGGGTTATAATTATATAGGATATTAGTTCAACCAGGACATTTGGAGGTACTAAAATAGTTTTTTCTTGCAATTTTTATAATATTAGTTACGTCAAGTTTCTCATTACATTACTATTATTTATATAATTTTAAAAATCATTATTGGATACTACATATACAATATCAACTCACAATTACTGTCCATGAAATTTCACTAAATACAACATAAAATAAAAGAATAAACTGGTCCAATAGTATCTCCTAAATTGAATAAGAATAGGTGTATGAGATCGTTCAACTCAATTACAATTTGTTATGCTCAAAATCCTGGCATATAAAATATCTGAACAAAAACAATATAAAAAATATACTCATTAGTTCAAAGAAAAAATAACAACAAAATTCTAAACAATATAATTTGTATGGAAAACTAAGAAAAGCAAAATTCAATTTTGAATCTAATTAAAATTTCTCTAAGCATTGGTTATATGTATGTGTGTGTGTCTGTGAGAGATTATGTTTTTTTATAGTTTATTTATATTGAACTCCTTGTATTCTACATTGAATTAATTCATTTGGCACAAAAATTAAAAAAACTTACATTAGATGAGACACGTGACGCAAATTAAAGTCTAATTGAATTTCAATTTTTACACTGAATTAACTAACTTAGCACAAAAATTTTAAAACTTAGATTAGATGGGACACAAGACGCAAAATTAGACTCTAATTGAATTCCAACTTGAAATCTAATTGGATTTTCTCACAACTTTACCTATTAATATATATATATATATATATATAGAGAGAGAGAGAGAGAGAGAGAGAGAGAGAGAGAGAGATGTTGGAAATATAGTATGTAGTGAATAAGAAATTGACTCCTAATGTGTCTACTTAAATATGGTATTAAAGTGGTCAAAATCCTTGAGTCCCACATAGGAAAAGAAAAAGATAATATATAAGTTTATATGCTCATGGGTAGAATACTAGACTGAACTTTGGCATATGTGGACTAAGCCTTCTTGTCCAAATAATAATATTTTAATTTTTTTATGAATGAATTTCAGTCCAAAGGAAGAGGAGGGGAGGGCACAAAAAACACGGGGAAAATGAACATTTACTCCTAATTTATAAATTATACAGTAAAATGCCCATGTTTTGAAATTATTTAGTAAAATCCCTCTGTTTTTTAAATTCAATTTTAACAAAATCAAGTTTTGTGTAAAACTCGATATCCTCAAAATTAAGTTCTATGTATATTTTTAAATGGAACTTGATATTAGAAATGTCGAATTTCACTTAAGTTTTCCAAAAAAATATAAGTGGCAAAATATGTATAAAACTAAATATTGCTAATATTGAGTTCCACCTGTAATTCGAATTTGTTCAAATTGAGTTTAAAAAACAGGGATATTTTAGAAAATAGTTTCAAAATGGGGGTATTTTATTGCATAATTCATAAATTAAGGGCAAATGCCAATTTTCCCCAAAAAACACAAGAAATTTATTTGGTTAATACTGTAGAAGCTGACTTTAAATCAGTGAAAGGGAAACAAATCTTAAGCTAACAGAGTAAGCCTCAATATTTAACGGTCATGTGAACGCTAAATTAGGATCATGTAAGCTAGAAAAGTCCCTTATCTTCGTTAGTAATTTAATAAAAGGTAACTCACTCACCTTATATATACATAACGTACACTCCTTTCTTTGGTATAATACTGAGAGGTATAGTTAGACTTGATGGAGTGTTTCACGTTTGATTGTGAATGCAGCAAAATTATAAGGTCAGGTTGCTAGTGTTGAAAAGTATAGTGAGACTTTATTTTATTATGGTGTGGAATGCTCATGGGTAGAATACACATGCCATAGTGCTTTGACTAGCTTGTGTTCACAACCTCAAGGTGATCGTGAGTGTTTTTCTTAATATTTAGTACAGTGACTTAATAGTTGACTTATATTATGAAAATAATGTTGCTACAATTACTATTTATTATGTCAACAATGGTGAAATTGATTGTGTATAACTGTATATATCATTACTTTTGAATAATAATAAAAACCCCATTTTAGAAAGGCAAACAAGCATCATTTACTAAAAAATTATATGCATCTCAATTTGAATTCGAGGGCACAACATGATTGTGTTATTTAGTTTCCGCTATGTATTATATGTTTGATTGTGTAATTTAACCAAGTGCTTGTATAATTAATCTTATTAATAACTTAGCCTTAAAACTGATTAAATACTTGTTTATTCAGAAGTCTAATTCTTCTAATCAATTGTTATATAAATCTTAGAAATTGGTATTAGAAATTTCATTATACTTAAAATAATTAATATAAAAATATATGTGTTTATCATGTGCAAGTATGGGTTTATTGTATTTTGTTACTTAATTGTAATGGGTTTTTGTGTTAGTTACTTGTAATGGGTTTTTGTGTGATTTTAGAGGCATCCGTTCAATTTAGTAAATTTAAGTTCTCATTATGTTAACTTCTATCTTTATTAACTTTTAAACTTTCATTCTTACCTTTAAAACTCGTTGCTGCAATAATGAAGATGTTGACTTCAATGCAGAAAGAAATTGATAAAACGTCATTACTTAGCTTTGCTGCGATTAAATTTCTACAAGTGGAAGTTAAAAAACCATGTCTATCAATTATAAAACACTTTTGAAAGGTGCACGTTAATTAATTAAATAATGTCTCAACAAATCCATGGATTAATTATTTCTCTGAGGTTATAATGTGCAAAGTAATGTTCAATGGTTGAGAGTTCAGTTTTACTTGTAAAAACTTGGTCATAGACATAGATTAGTCCAGGCCACCATGACTGATTACCAATACTACTTCTTGTGCTTCCTCCTTTGTTTCCTCTCAACAATCCTACTCAAGTCATTGTTCAAGAAATCTTATAAGACAAGCACCCGTCTAAATCTCCCTCCAAGCCCTCCAGCCCTCCCAATCATTGGTCATCTCCACCTTCTTGGTCCATTCTTATACATATCCCTTCAAAACATCTCCACCAAATATGGCCCTCTCCTCTATCTTCGCCTTGGCACTTCCAAGTGTCTTGCAGTTTCAACAGCTTCCATGGCCACTGAAATATTTAAAACCCATGACCTTGCTTTTGCAGGTCTACCAAGTTTTGCTTTCAGTGATAAATTACCATATGGAAACTATGGATTTTTCATAGCTCCCTATGGTGATTATTGGCAGTTCATCAAAAAACTTTGCATGAATGAACTGCTCTCTACACGGCAGGTTGAAAAGTCTTATGCTGTCCGACATGAAGAAATTACCTTGTTTTTGCATAAGGTATTAGAGAGTGCCAAGAAAAAGCAGGTCCTTGCCATGGGTGCTGAGCTGATGAAGCTTACAAACAATTCTACATGCAGGGCGATAATGAGCATGCGGTGTTCAGACGAAGATGGTGAAGCTGAGAGGATTAGGCAGTTGGTGAAGGAGTCCATTGAGGTTGGTGCGAAGGTATCCTCTGGGGATGTGTTGGGGCCATTGAGGATTTTCGCTTTTTGGCTATATGGAAGGAAGGTCATAGATGTGTCCTTGAGGTATGATGAGATTTTAGAAAGGGTGTTAAAGCAGCATGAAAATAGTGGGGAGCTCAAGAGAGACAATGAGGATTTGATGGATATACTACTAAAGGTCTATCAAGATGACAAGGCTGAATTCAAGATTAACAGAACACATCTCAAAGCTTTCTTGCTAGTAAGTCACGGTTGTTTTTGTGTGCGCTTCTTTATTCCAATGTCATTTTGCATGTGTTTTTATTTTACAACCTCATTCCTCCTCTCCCTAATTTCTCACTTGGTTTTTACATATAATTCGAGTTGTTTTAGGACCACAGCTTTTGTGTAACAATTTTTTTCACAACTCTAATGTGGTTTACTATGAGTGGCTACATATCACTAATTTCATATATATCCACCACTTTGTTCTCCATCGGTCACAATCAAGCACTCAAAGTTGATTTTCTCATACAATGGTCAAACCAAAAGAAAATTTCTTAAATAATGCTCAGAGGTTCAAGGGGGTGTACAAAATTAATGGTGCATTGCTTTCATTTTCCTTTGTCATTTATTGAGATATAAATTAAAGATTGATTATTAGTCCTTCTTGATTGCCATATGCATGTTAAGTAAACCGAGTTTACTACCTTCAAAGTTCTTATTTCAAAGAATTTTGGGATTAGAAAAGATAAAATTACGAAAAATATTCCATGAACTTTATGTCGAATTCAAAATGACATTGATTTGAAATGATCAAATTAGTCGGTACTTCACATTTCTATATCAAAGATTATGGAGCTAGTTTGATTTAACATAAAAGTGTAAGTGTTTTTGCATTTGGTCTTTAAAAAAAAAAGAAGAGTAAAGAAAAGGCTATGAGCCTTTTAGGTCCGAACTTAACATTACTCCTCTATACATTCCGGAATAGAGGTACACAGTAGCAAAGTAAAACTTAAGTTGCATTTTTAAGGAGTTAAAAGTTGTATGTTCAAAAATGACACGGGAGAGGGGAAATTCATAAATGATAATTTTGTTATTGGATAAAGAATTTGGGTTCAAATCTCACTTACACAAAAAAAAAATAAACCAATTAGTACACTCTTTGAGTCTTGACCTTATGATAAATTGCAATTATCATGTAGCTAAGTTCAAATCTTGTGTACACTGAAGTGAAATCAATTAGTATAATAATTTGATAATAAAAATACAATTATCATTGAGCGAAATGGTATTTAATTTAAACCCTATGGTATCTGTTTAAAAACATATATATATATATATATATGTGACTTGTCAATGACACTATTATCCTATTATATTTATAATAATAATAAAAAATGTGACTCTTGTCATGTGACTCTCTTTTCTTTATTACTATCTTTTACGTGAGGTTTTTTCAACAAACTAAACTGCCCATATAGATTATAGACTACTTCCAAACTTGTTTCCCCATCCTCCTTTTTCCACCTTCTTAATCTGCCGTCAAATATAATAGAGCAACAGCACCATTATTTTGGCTTCCACTATCCTAATAAGTGTTCACTTTTCTTTTCTTTTTTGAGAATAATGAGTATTCACATTCATGAATTATTTTTCTAAAGAACATAAATACAAAGTCTTCCATTTATTTTAAAGACCTATGTTGGGACAAGTGCTCTGATACCACTTGTTGGAAAATTTAGACCCCGGTTGATAGAATTAACAAGTTTTAAACCCAAGTTGTTAATTAGGTTTATTATGAATAAATCTTATTAAAACAAACAAACATCAATATCATGTCAATAATGAATGCAGCAGAAAAGTAAATAAGACAAGATATGATGACCCAGGAAAACCAATGAAACAAACTAGTTTCACAGTAAAAAACCTGGGAGGAAACCTTCCCGAAAAGCAATCCACTATAATAAAAAGGAGTTTCAGATCTAATACAAAACCTTTGTCCCTAGACTCTACAATCCCCGTAGATGAACTCACAGCAGAAACATTCTACCGCTTCAGAACCTCTGAACTCTTCAATATATGAACGCCACCCTTTTTGATGATGCACGAATCCCAGTACGTGATTAACCAATTGCGCGAATCCCAGTACGCGACTTCAATCACCAACTAGAAGAAGATTTTGGCCGCAAAGTTCTTCACTTCATCAACAATGAAGATCAAGAAGCACTTGGTTACAAAACCCTAAGGCGTAAAGACGCAGTAACTTCTTTCAGAGAGAATAAGACATCGGTCACCTTTTGCATATGTTCCCCTTGTATTCTCTTATGTGACGGCCTCTAAATTCCCGTAACCTCGATTGATCGGGAGGTGTCGAGCTTTAAAACATCAGACACAAGAGATGAGGCTCGATCGATCCACCAGGTGTCGAGAAGCTATCGAGAGAACATGAGCTTTCTCGATTGATCCACCAGGTATCGAGAAGGTGTCGAGATTGCGATAAGAAACACCTTAAGATCTCGATAGATAGCTAGATGTCGAGGAGGTGTCGAGCAGCTGTCGAGCTATCTGTCCGTAGGTGTCGAGTTATCTGTCCAACTTTAATGAACAGCTTTTCTTCACTTGTTTCTTGGTTCAATATTCATGGATTTAATACTAGACTTGAACAACATGTTTCTTGAAGTATAAAACACATCCTAAATCTACCCAAATACAAGTAAAGTGTGTTTTGTCAAAAGATTAGCCAATTACACAAAATATGTCCTTAACAATCTCCCCCTTTGGCAATCCGTGACAAAATCACAATAAACAAATGAACATACGAGAGAAGTCATAAATCACTCAACTCATATTCACTTGTTGAATGCAATAAAATCTATCCTAACACAAACTCTTGAAAAACTTTACAAGAAGAGAGTTCATGGCAAGTAGACTTTGACAACCTGTATTTTTGAAACACTTTAAACAAAACTCATCAAGGCATCTTAGTATGAAATAGAAATAATAGATTTCATACAAGTAGAAACATGTGTATAAAGAGAAAAAAGAGACAACACATGAAGGATAGGTGAAGAAGACATACATCATCAAAGAAGATAAGTCTAATGTATGTAAACATGGTCACAAGACCGGTGTACAAGAAGAAGGAAGTAAGCACTCCCCCTAACAAGATGAAACACATCTTCCCCTTACAAGAGGCATGTATTTCTCCTCCTAACATATAGAATCTTAAAAAAAGAAACCACAAAGTCTCTTCACAATTTCTCCCTCTTTTTGTCATGATTGACAAAGGGTACAAGAAACTAGAAAACTTCACCCGAGAAATAAAAAGATGATCAAAGATGATCAAAGGGGTACAAGAAATACATATAAATGTATGAATGTAATGAAACAAGATGCTATGGATGACAAGATAATAGAAGGATGCAAAACATGTGAAAAACAAATCTCTCAACAAGAAAAATGTTATGCACATAGATCCCAAAACACACACACACACTAAACAAGTCTAACCAATTTTATATTTCAAAAACAAGTCAAGACAGTTTAGTGAGCATACATTAACACATGTAAAATCTTGTGATGGCCAAATCACATTGTACCTGCACATGTATCGAGAGTAGCAAAGAATATTGCGTATTGTGTGTGAAAAACATCGCAAGAATGCAAATGTGTCAACATGTTATGACAATTTGAGATATGAGTAAATCACTTTAACTCACACACAATCATAACTGTTTGATTGAGATTATCACCTTCGAGGTATATCCTAGAAAACATGCTTGCAATCATATTTAAAGCATTTTTGATATTTTTGCTTTTCATTTTCTTTGCATATTTTATTGAAGCAAATCATACATGGCCATAAGAGAGAGAAAAGAAAATACTCAATAATGGTAAGAATTTGACATTCCAATTTTGCTATGCCGAAGCACACAAATGTCCTTGACACTGCACTTTTGCTATGCCGAAGTATACAGGTGTCATATTATAATTGGCGGGCAACAGTGGTGAGATAGTCATTTATGCCTTTCTCTTAGGATTTTCTAATCCTTCCCGTCAAAAAGAGTGATATGAGTGTTAAGTACAAGAGATAACTTAATCTTACTCATCACGAACAAAAGCCACAAAGCTCATTTGCTTAGTTGTGCATAGAGATGCTCATCTAAGCTACAAGAGCTACAAAGTTTAGAAAACTTTGTTTCAATGGCCATCCAAGGTACACAAGTACCAATGTACACATAACACACATTGTTTTTGTATTTTTCTAATTTTTTCTTTTTCTTTTTCTTTTTATCTTGAAAAAAAAAAACAAAATAAAAACTAAACAACCAAACAAAAACAGACAAACAACATGAAAGCATGAAAGAAAGATGCATATGCATGAAGGCATGATAGAAGGATGCAGATGCATGAAAGCATGATTCCAAAAGCAGATAAGAAATCAAGCAAAAAAAGTCTTACTTTAGATAGAAAGAATTAAAGTAGAGGACAAACAGAAAAGACAATTAAGTATTAGGC
This sequence comes from Notholithocarpus densiflorus, assembly GCA_030021035.2. Lineage (NCBI taxonomy): Eukaryota > Viridiplantae > Streptophyta > Magnoliopsida > Fagales > Fagaceae > Notholithocarpus > Notholithocarpus densiflorus. The sequence goes on along the minus strand of JARYZH020000142.1, from coordinate 8,283 downwards.
TCCTTTCTCACCCACACAGCACGAGTCTTTGGCCGTGAAGATGAAAAGACACGTGTCCTAGTATGTCTACTAAAGGACATAGAAGGTTTAGAATTCTCCTGAAATTGAGTTAAAAAGCTCAAGACTTTTAATAACTCTCCAAACAAAGGTATAGGTCCTTAAGAGGAAACCTTAACCGTTTGGACACTTGCTTTTGAGGATACAACCTAAAGCAATTAGGACGAATGTGTCCAGAAACAGCACAATGGTGACAAACATGAGTAGTTTTAGAGCTACTCGGCTTCCTTGAAGAATGTCTAGCCTTAGAGGTTGACAGAGACCTCAACTTAGGACAATTTGGCCTAATATGGCCAACAATATGACAATGATGACAAATGGGGACAAATTCAGATTTTTCATTCAACATAGGAGGAGTTTTAGACATAGGTTTAGAAATTTCAGCATTAACATCAGATTATTTACCTTTGTCTATCCTAGCAATATTAGCCTTTAACTCTTCATTATTCCTTTTAAATGGAAGAATATAAAAATCTTTTTCTTTTAAGTTAGGCTCAACAACAAGTTTGGCACTAGTTAATCTTTCAACTTCAGTTTTAAATTCAACTAGTTGCTCTTCCAAACTCTCAATTTTGTCCACCTGAGATGAAATTTGATTTTTAAGACTCTCATTCAAATTGTTAGCTTCATCCAATTTTGCAATCAAATCATCTCTTTCAAGTTTAACCTTTTTAAAATTAGCTTTTAATTTTGTAGAACATTCAAGAGTTTTCATACAAAAATTATAAAGCTTGCAATAGGCATCTTGAATATCATCATCATCATTCAACACAAGATCATGCAAATCAAAACAAACAAGAGATTCCATGACAACAGGGGTCAAGGATCACACTCAAGAAATTAATCCAATCAGAGTGTACTCGCTCTGATACCACTTGTTAGGACAAGTGCTCTGATACCACTTGTTTGGACAAGTGCTCTGATACTACTTGTTGGGAAATTTAGACCCCGGTTGATAGAATTAACAAATTTTAAACCCAAGTTGTTAATTAGGTTTATTATGAATAAATCTTATTAAAACAAACAAACATCAATATCATGTCAATAATGAATGCAGCAGAATAGTAAATAAGACAAGATATGATGACCCAGAAAAACCAATGAAACAAACTAGTTTCACAGTAAAAAACCTGGGGGGGAAACCTTCCCGAAAAGCAATCCACTATAATGAAAAGGAGTTTCAGATCTAGTACAAAACCTTTGTCCCTAGACTCTACAATCCTCGTAGATGAACTCACAGCAGAAACCTTCTACCGCTTCAGAACCTCTGAACTCTTCAATATATGAACGCCACCCTTTTTGATGATGCACAAATCCCAGTACGTGACTAACCAATTGCGCGAATCCCAGTACGCGACTTCAATCACCAACTAAAAGAAGATGTTGGCCGCAAAGTTCTTCACTTCATCAACAATGAAGATCAAGAAACACTTGGTTAGAAAACCCTAAGGCGTAAAGACGCAATAACTTCTTTCAGAGAGAATAAGGCATCGGTCACCTTTTGCATATGTTCTCCTTGTATTCTCTTATGTGACGGCCTCTAAAATAAGCCTTATATAGGTCTAGGGTTGTGAGAAAAGAAACCCTACACAAATACATAAGCCTAGCCCAAAAATCAGATCTGGAAATCTGAATTCCCGTAACCTCGATCGATCGGGAGGTGTCGAGCTTTAAAACATCAGACACAAGAGATGAGGCTCGATCGATCCACTAGGTGTCGAGAAGCTATCGAGAGAATAGGAGCTTTCTCGATCGATCCACCAGGTATCGAGAAGGTGTCGAGATTGCGATAAGAAACACCTTAAGATCTCGATAGATAGCTAGCTGTCGAGGAGGTGTCGAGCAGTTGTCGAGCTATCTGTCCGCAGCTGTCGAGCTATCTGTCTAGCTTTAATGAACAGCTTTTCTTCACTTGTTTCTTGGTTCAATCTTCATGGCTTTAATACTAGAATTGAACAACATGTTTCTTGAAGTATTAAACATATCCTAGATCTACTCAAATACAAGTAAAGTGCGTTTTGTCAAAGGATTAGCCAATTACACAAAATATGTCCTTAACAACCTATATTGCTATATTTACTTTATTAGCTCATTACTTTATTAGATAAAAAATTTCACAAATTAAGAACACATTGTTATATTCCTTTGGAAAACATTTGCTTACAAACTAGCTTGTAAGTAATGATTGCAAACTCCCATTAAAAAATTAACATAACTATCTATTTTGAAAATATAAAATTGGATTATATGTTCTTTTTCTTCTTAATATACATGTCAAATTTTCTTCAAATTTTATATTATTTATTATTCGATTTATAAACTTATTTTTTTATACATAATTTAAGACTACAAAAATTTGAAATTTAAATATTTAATTGATGACATAACTATTAATATTTTATTTTCTTAAAATGTTGCAAACATGAAGGACATGAATAATAAGAAAATGCAGTTTAATAGTAGATTTAACAAATTTACATTCAATAAAAAGGTATAGGGTGAAGTCAAAGTTTGTTCTATACTTTCTCCTTTGTCAATCTAAACTAAATCGCATCTGCAAATGAATTGTATCTAACCATCCAAAAAATTATTTCAGGATTTCCTTAGGTGAAACTAATTAGTAATCTATTTGAAAAACAAATCAAGTGGAGAACTTCAGTTGTGACTTAATTTTTTTTTCTTTAAACAAAAGAAAAACCCAGCTTGTGTATTAAACCCTATATCAAATATTAGTTAAATACTTACTATGATGCAATATTCTCCCCAACTTTCTTCACCCATATCAAAGACCATTTACAAAAAAATACATCTAGTGTGTCTATGTCCATTTCGTCAACTCAAGTGTAGCCCTTTCCTCAGGATCTATTCGCTGCGGGCACAAATACCTCATCGGAGGCCATGCAATGGGCAATAGCTGAACTCATCAATCATCCTGATGTTTTCAATAAGGTCAGAGAAGAGAAAAAAGATGCGGTCGGTAGTACTAGACTTGTGGAGGAATCAGATGTCCCAATTCTCCCTTATTTACAAGCAGTTGTGAAGGAAGCATTAAGACTACACCCACGGGTGCCTGTTGTAATAAGAGAATGCCGCGAAGCTTGTAAAATCAAGGACTTTGATATACCTAAGAAAACTATGGTGGCAATCAATGTGTATGCAATAATGAGAGATGCAAAAATATGGGATTATCCAAATGATTTTCTGCCAGAGAGGTTCCTTGATTCCTCTTAACAAAAAGATGGTATGGAATATATTCCTTTTGGTGCTGGAAGGCGAGCATGCCCAGGTTCAAAGTTAGCACTCAGTTTAGTACACACTACAGTTGCAGCAATGGTTCAATATGTTTTGATTGGAAAGTTGACGGTAAAAAAGGCGACAATAAGGTTAATATGCAAGTTGGACCAGGCATATCTATGCCTATGGCTCAACCATTTAAATGTCTTCCGGTTGTTCACTACAATCCATTTGCTTCTTCTATGTAATATTATCAACAACAAAAAAGAATTACCACTTATATTACGCTCATCCTCCCATACCACTTGCATTTGAAAATTATTGAATAAATATGTAGAATTATATATGTATTTCTGCTCACAATAACTGCATATATATTACAATCTGTACATAACGTGTAGTGCTTCGACACGCCATGTTTATATAAGACAATATGAAATGAGGGATTTTTTTTTTTTTTTTTTTTTTTTTATATAGTTTTTTTGATATGTATATCTCTCATATTTGGGATCTGTTTATTTTGCTGAAACTGAAAACTTTTTGCTGAAAGTAATGTAGATAAAGGTAAATGTTAATTGAAATAGTAGAGTGGGACCTATGAATAATATCAAAAAGTGGAGTAAGACCCATGAACAATAGCAAAAATAAGTTGAATAGTAAAATAAGTCGGCAAAAAATAAGCTAGCCAAACAGACACTAAGGGTCTGTTTGGGATCCGCTTATTTTACTGAAACTGAAAACTTTTTGCTGAAAGTACTGTAGATAAAGGTAAAAGTTAGTTGGAATAGTACAGTGGACCCATGAATAGTATAAAAAAGTGTAGTGAAACTCATAAATAGTAGCAAAAATACGCCGAATAGTAAAATAAGTTGGCCTTTTAATTTGTGCCAAACACACGATAAGGGTTTGTTTGGGATCCACTTATTTTGCTGAAACTAAAAGCTTTTTACTGAAAGTACTATAAATAAAGGTATAAGTTAGCTAAAATAGTAAAATGAAACCCATGAATTGTTGGGAAATTTAGACCCCGATTGATATAATTAACAAGTTTTAAATCCAAGTTGTTAGTTAGATTTATTATGAATAAAACTTGTTAAAACAAACAAACATCAATATCATGTCAATAATGAATGCAGTGGAAAAGTAAATAAGACAAAATATGATGACCTAGGAAAACCAATGAAACAAACTAGCTTCACAGTAAAAAAACCTGGGGGGAAACTTTCCCGGAAAGCAACCTACTATAATGAAAAGGAGTTTCAGATCTAGTACAAAACATTTTTCCCTAGACTCTACAATCCCTATAGATGAACTCACAGCAAAAACCTTCTACAACTTCAGAACCTCTGAACTCTTCAATCTATGAACGCCACCCTTTGATGCACGAATCCCAGTATGTGACTAACCAATTGCGCGGATCCTAGTACGCGACTTCAATAACCAACTAGAAGAAGATGTTGGCTGCAAAGTTCTTCACTTCATCAACAATGAAGATCAAGAAGCACTTGGTTACAAAACCCTAATGCGCAAAAGACGCAGTAGCTTCTTTCAGAAAAAATAAGGCATCGGTCACCTTTTGCATATATTCTCCTTGTATTCTCTTATGTGACGGCCTCTAAAACAAGCCTTATATAGGTCTAGGGTTATGAGAAAAGAAACCCTACACAAACATGTCAGCATGGGCCGAAAATCAGATTTGAAAATATGAATTCCCGTAACCTCGATCAATCGGGCGGTGTCGAGCTTTAAACTTCGACAGATACAGCTATCGAGAAGCTATCGAGGAGCTGTCGAGGAGACAGTAGCTTTCTCAATCGATCCACAAGCTATTGAGAGGTGTCGAGATTGCGATATCTCTTAACTGAATAGCTCAATAGATAGCCTAGCTGTCAAGAGGTGACGAGCAGCTGTCGAGCTATCTGTCCGCAAGTGTCGAGCTATCTGTCCAGCTTTAATGAACAGCTTTTCTTCACTTGTTTCTTTGTCCAATCTTCATGGCTTTAATACTAGACTTGAACAACATGTTTCTTAAAGTATTAAACACATTCTAGATCTACCCATATACAAGTAAAGTGCGTTTTGTCAAAGGATTAGCCAATTACACAAAATATTTCCTTAACAATCTCCCCCTTTAGCAATCTGTGACAAAACCACAACAAACAAATGAACATATGAGAGAAGTCATAAATCACTCAACTCATACTCACTTGTTGAATACAATAAAATCTATCCTAACACAAACTCTTGAAAAAGTTTGCAAAAAGAGAGTTTATGGCAAGTACACTTTGACAACCTGTATTTCTGAAACATTTTAAACAAAACTCATTAAGGCATCTTTGTATGAAACAGAAATAATAGATTGCATACAAGAAAAAACATGTGTATAAAGATAGAAAAGAAACAACACATGTAGAGATAGGTGAAGAAGACATACATCATCAAAGATAAGCACAATGTATGTAAACATGGTCACAAAATCGATGTACAAGAAGAAGGAAGTAAGCACTCCCCCTAACAAGATGAAACACATCTCCCCCTTACAGAGGCATGTATTTCTCTCCCTAACATGTAGAATCTTAAAAAGAAACCACAAAGTCTCCACAATTTCTTCCCCTTTTTGTCATGATTGACAAAAGGTATAAGAAGCTAGAAAGCTTCACCCGAGAGACATAAAAAAATGATCAAGGATGAGCAAGGGGGCACAAGAAATCCATAAAAATGCATGAATGTGATGAAACAAAATGCTATGGATGACAAGATAAAAGAAGGATGCAAAACAAGTGAAAAACAAATCTCTCAACAAGAAAAATGTTATGCACATAGATCCCAAAAACACACACACACACTAAACAAGTCTAACCAATTTTATATTTCAAAACAAGTTAAGACAGTTTAGTGAGTATACATTAACACATGTAAAACCTTGTGATGGCCAAATCACATTGTACCTGCACATGTATCAAGAGTAGCAAAGAATATTGCGTGTTGTGTGTGAAAAACATCGCAAGAATGCAAATGTGTCAACATGTTATGACAATTTGAGATATGAGTAAATCACTTTAACTCGCACACAATCATAACTGTTTGATGAGGATTATCACCTTCGAGGTACATCCTATAACTCTCACATCTTCTAGAAAACACGCTTGCAATCATATTTAAATCATTTTTTATCTTTTTGCTTTTCATTTTCTTTGCATATTTTCTTTTTAAGCAAATCATGCATGGGCATATAATAGAGAGAAAAGAAATACCCAATTATGTTAAGCATTTGACATTCCAATTTTGCTATGCCGAAGCACACAAATGTCATTCATGATTGGCGGGCAATAGTGGTGAGATGGTTATTTATGCCTTTCTCTTAGGATTTTCTAGTCCTTCCCGTCAAAAAGAGTGATACGAGTGTTAAGTACAAGAGATAACTTAATCTTACTCATCACAAACAAGAGCCACAAAACTCACTTGCTTAGTTGTACATAGAGATGCTCATCTAAGCTACAAGAGATACAAAGTTTAGAAAATTTTGTTTCAATGGCCATCCAAGGTACACAAGTACCAATGTACACAAAACACACACTGTTTTTGTATTTTTTTTATTTTTTTTTATTTTTATTTTGAAAAATAAAAATAAAATAAAAACTAAACAACCAAACAAAAACAGACAAACAACATGAAAGCATGAAAGAAAGATGCATATGCATGAATGCATGATAGAAGGGTGCAGATGCATGAAAGCATGATTCCAAAAGCAAATAAGAAATCAAGCACAGAGAGTCTTACTTTAGATAAAAAGAATTAAAGCAGAGGACAAACAGAAAAGATAATTAAGTCTTAGGCTCCTTTCTCACCCACACAGCACGAGTCTTTGGCCGTAAAGATGAAAAGGCATGTGTCCTAGTATGTCTACTAAAGGACATAGAAGAATTAAAATTCTCCTGAAATTGAGTTAAAAATCTCAAAGCTTTTAATAACTCTCCAAACAAAGGTGTAGGTCCTTGAAAGGAAACCTGTAACCTTTTGGACAATTGCTTATGAGGATACAACTTAAAGCAATTAGGACGAATGTGTCCAGAAACACCACAATGGTGACAAACATGAGTAGTTTTAAAACTACTATACTTCCCAGAGGGAGGTCTAACCTTAGAGGTTGACAGAGACCTCAACTTAGGACAATTTGGCCTAATATGACCAACAATATGACAATGATGACAAATGGGGTCAAATTCAGATTTTTCATTCAACCTAGGAGTTTTAGACATAGGTTTATAAATTTCAGCGTTAACATCAAAATTTTTACCTTTGTCTATCCTAGCAATATTAGCCTTTAACTCTTCATTATTCCTTTTAAATGGAGGAATATAAAAATATTTTTCTTTTGAGTTAGGCTTAATAACAAGTTTGGCACTAGTTAAATTTTCAACTTCAGTTTTAAATTCAACTAGTTGCTCTTTCAAACTCTTAATTTTGTCCACTTGAGATGAAATTTGATTTTTAAAATTCTCATTCAAATTATTGGCTTCATCCAATTTTGCAATTAAATCATCTTTTTCAAGCTTGACCTTTTTAAATTTAGTTTTTAATTTTGTAGAACATTCAAGAGATTTCATACAAAAATTATAAAGCTTGCAATAGGCATCTTGAATATCATCATCATCATTCAACACAAGATCATGCAAATCAAAACAATCAAGAGATTCCATGACAAAGGGGGTCAAGGATCACACTCAAGAAATTAATCCAATCAGAGTGTACTCGCTCTAATACCACTTGTTGGAAAATTTAGACCCCGGTTGATATAATTAACAAGTTTTAAATCCAAGTTGTTAATTAGATTTATTATGAATAAAACTTGTTAAAACAAACAAACATCAATATCATGTAAATAATGAATGCAGCGGAAAAGTAAATAAGACAAGATATGATGACTCAGGAAAACCAATGAAACAAACTAGTTTCACAGTAAAAAACTTGGGGGGAAACATTCCCGAAAAG